>CAMQGK010000629.1:0-42365 GCA_947000775.1 Pterois miles | reverse complement strand
AACAAACAGAGACACGTTGGTTATATGTGGGTGTGTGGGATAAAAATATTTAAAACTGAAGATGATTTACACATCTGGGAGAGTTGATATGTATGACTCTGCCTACCTCAGGAGAACTGTCACAATCTCCAAACGCCTCAGTAAAGTCTGAAGGACTTTTCCTCAGAGTCTGGTCAGCAGGCAGTGTGTTGTCATTGTAAGAACTGATGAACTTAAAGTCACTGGTTCTAGACCCTGTTGTCAGGTAGGCGTCATAATTGTAAGCGCTGCGTAAAGTTCCTGTTCCGTCAACATCTGCGTAATTAGGAGGGAGATAAGCGCTGGGGATGGCAACTGCTCCATCAAACAACAGTCTGGGCTTTCTCCTGCGACAAAACCTCACACCCAGGATGATGATGATGAAGGTCAGGAAAAAAGGTGGACACAGACACCAGCGCTATGATCAGATAAGAGGTCAGTTTGGAGTTCTTCTCATCATAAGAAATATCCTTCAGTTCGGGCACCTCAGCCAAGTTATCAGAAATCAGTAAATACATGGAACAGGTGGCAGAGAGAGAGGGCTGTCCGTTATCTTTCACTGACACAATAAGGTTCTGTTTCATGCTGTCAGACTCAGAAATGTCCCGCTGTGTCCTGATCTCTCCGCTGTGGACACCGATAGTGAAAAGTCCCGGATCAGTGGATTTCACTATATGATAGGACAGCCAGGCGTTCTGTCCAGAGTCCGCGTCCACCGCGATCACTTTGGACACCAGAGAGCCTCCGTGTGCAGCTTTGGGGACCAGCTCGGTCATGAAGGAGTTGCCCTCCGGGGCGGGGTACAGTATCTGAGGACAGTTGTCATTCACATCCGATATGAAGACACTGACGGTCACGTTGCTGCTGAGCGGAGGAGAACCGTTGTCTCTGGCCATCACATGGACTTTGAAACTCCTGAACTGTTCATAATCAAACGACCTCACAGCGTGGATCACCCCCGTGTCTCCGTTAACAGACACATAGGAGGACACCGGGGCACCGTTCACCTCACCAGCTAACAGAGAATAAATCACTGTGCCGTTTTGTCTCCAGTCGGGGTCTCGAGCAGTAACGGAACATAAAGTGGAGCCAGGTTTGTTGTTTTCACTCACATATGCGCTGTAGGACTGTTCCTCAAACACAGGTGGGTTGTCGTTGATGTCTGCTACAGATAACTGAACAGTTTTAGAGGAGGACAGAGGTGGAGAGCCCTCGTCAGTGGCACTGATTGTAATGTTGTAATCAGACACTAGTTCACGGTCCAGTTGTCCTGTGGTCACCAGAGAATAATAGTTTTTAATAGAAGGAACCAACTTAAAAGGGACGTTTTGCTGAATGGAGCAGCGGATCTGTTGGTTGTTACTAGAATCTGCATCCTGCACGTTAATGATGCCCACCTCTGTACCAGGTGACACGTTCTCAGGAACTGGATTTGTCAGAGATTTCACATAGATTACAGGTATGTTGTCATTCACATCTGTGACATCAACGGTTACCTTTGTGTATGATGATAATCCTAATCCATCCTTCGCTTTAATGCGCAAATCATATGTTGAAACAGTTTCAAAGTCAATCGCTCCGTGAACTTTGATTTTGCCACTTTTACGGTCAATGGTGAAAACTCTCTTCACATCCTCTGAAACGTGTCCAAATTCATAAGTCACGTCTCCATTGACACCCTGGTCTGCGTCAGTAGCACTGACTGTAACCACTACAGTATCTACAGGAGAGTTTTCAGGCAGACTGGCTTTATAAACGGCCTGGCTAAACACTGGGGCGTTATCATTAGCATCCAGCACAGTGACGTGAATGACTACAGTACCTGATCTCTGAGGAGAGCCTCCATCTAGAGCTGTGAGAAGCAAATTAATCTCTTCTTGTTTTTTCACGATCAAGCTCCTTTTCAAGAACAAGCTCTATTGTGTTTCCATCAACAGCCAAAATGAAATTATCATTATTTTTTAAGGCTGTACCGCTGAACTGAGTTCTGTCCTACATCCGCATCGTGCGCCTCCTCCATCACAAAACGAGCTCCCCTCACTGCTGACTCTCTGATTTCTATATTAATAGATTCTTCCTTAAATTGTGGCGAGTTATCATTAATATCCTTAATATGAAGACTGAAAGGATGCAGCTCCAGAGGATTCTCCAGAACAAGATCGCGTTTTATTACACACGACAGCTTTTCTCCACAAAGCTCCTCCCGGTCAATCCTGTCTGCAACAATTAAATCTCCGGTGCTGAGATTGATGTCACAATAACGTTTGCGGTTCCCTGCAGCATCAACACGGGCATTCCGAGCAGACAACGTACTCGCGTCCAGGCTGAGGCCCGTCGCTATATTTCCAATAACGGATCCGCGCTTCATTTCCTCTTGGACAGAAAAGCTCGCGTCCCCATTCACGGATTGCCACATTAGAAAGAAAACTAAGCAGCTCAGTCTGAGACCCATCATGACGAGCGTTTGTTGCAGGAAACAGCCCTCGGTTAGACTACAAATTCAACAAAGATTATACAGTTCAGTCAAAAGAAAATCCACAGATCCCCACAGTTACTCTGACTGCATCTTCACACCAACAGCAACTGAAAAATCCCCTTTTGTTGGTGCGTACACCAGAGGGTGGAGTGGAAATATCTCACGTAGACTGGTCAATAGCGACACCATGAGTGGAATGAAGAAATAGCACACCTGAACAAAAACACGTATTACTATTAGTACTAGCAATGATAGTAGCAATTGTATAATTGTTATATGCTACAAGTGGCAATATAAAGGAATGTTATCAATTGCCATTTTGTACACTGTAATATCACAAAACAGGCTAAGGGTGTAAGAAAGTGTTGAGTTATAATTATAGATGAGTTGCACTCTTGAACTATCAACAATTGTTTGCAAGGGATTGTAATCTACATATGTTTTGCCTGAATATAAAATGCCAAGACTCCTAATGAAATATCAACATCAGGTCACTCCTCTGGTAGACATAGGCACAACCTAATGGATAAAATACATCCTTGAAATGTATCAAGATGCAAAGACAGAGACTGAGAAATCCATCAAATCATATCTGTTGAAAAGCAGGAAGACACTATCAAGCCCTGAAAAAGTGGACATCCTGCAAAGGACTAATTCAAGAAATCAGAGCATATTGAAATACTACTCTGCTGACAGACAGTCAAACGTTTTTAAAACATCATAAATTTGATGTTTTTGACTGAATATACAGTAAATCTAACAGGAAACGTAGAAAATATGATGAAAATGGAGATGGAAACTGAAGTATAAAGCATAAAACTGCAAACTGCACCCTGAATATGATACCCCCCCCAAATATTCTGAGAGACTAAAAGCCTCTGAACCTATCAGATGTTGCCAATATTAGTGTGAAAATATGTCTTTCTACAACAACTTGTAGTTGTGAAGTGTTGAATGCTGGACTTTCAGTAGGTTGTACTGTAACTAAAGTAAGCATCCCGACTAAATGTTCTGTTCAGGCATAAGTTCAGAAGCTGCTAATGGTGTATTAAAATGTGCATTTTTGCAATTTGTATCTCAGTATGATTGGTATCCTATTGCAGGGCTGTAAAAGTTTGTTATCCTGCACTACTACAAAGATGGTATCTCTCCATAGAAGTGCATAGTGGAAATATTTGATGTGTTTCAATTATTTTCATTGGTTGCAGTCTTATGTCAAGACAAACCAATAGAATAATGCCATGTATTGTCATAAAGATTTTGTTTGACTACATCATAACATCATAAGTTAAATACTGTATATGTGGGCTAAATCTGTGTCTATAGGATCTTTGTCATCAGTCAGTAGAAAGCAGGGCTGCTATGACCCCACTTGGCCTGACATACAATAAGTTTCAACATGTGTTGACAAAAGTTTCATTTTTTCAGTTCCAGAAAGAGAAAGAGACATCAATTATGATTTCAAATAATGTCGATTTAAATTTTGACTGAGAAACAACATCTATCACCAGAAAATGTACTGTGGGAAGAACTTACTCTTAAAACTTCTAGACCACCACCAAACAACTACAAAGTTATATAAAAAAAGCCATTCTACAAATATTGTGGTGGGTTGCAGTTATAACAGATATATAGTCATACTTCCCCACATAGGGTGATGAGGAAATAGTGCCCAGTCTACACCTCTACACCTTGGGGGAGGCAGTAGCTCAGTCATTAGGGACTTGGGTTTAGGACGACGAGGTCACTGGTTCAAGTCCCCCATGGATCAAGAACCAACTGGTTTGCTGGAGAGGTGCCAGTTTACCTCTTGGGAACTGCCGAGGTGCCCCTGAGCAAGGCACTGAAACCCCCAGCTGCTCTGGGGCTTGTCAGGAGCAGCTCCTTCACTCTGACATCTCTCCATTGACATGTATATGTACTGTGTGAACAACAGAGCGTAAAACTGAATTTCCCCATTGTGGGACTAATAAAGGAATATATTTCAATTTCTCATCAGAGATGAAAAAAATGATTAAAGAAAATCACCTTTAAAAATATCACACATTAGGGGGATACAAAACACAGTCTGACAGTCAGTATAGTCTCAAGAACATAACTACCACACAGTCATAATATTACAAAGGACTAAATACGAGCACTTAAGAATCTAAGCCATTCTGCTGAAACCGACAAAACTACATTTAAGCCTATAATACAAATAACTCAGTCATGTTTCTCTGCATTTACTTCCATCACCTTAAACTGTGGCTGAATCAGACAGCAATCAAACACAAAAATGCTCCAGCAAGAGTGGCCTACGTAGCGTACATGTTGAAGAACAGGAGTGGACTGGCTTCACCATGTAAAGAGCTACCATTCTGCAGGCAGTGTCTTCTACCTGTGGTGATATGCTGTTACAGCAGAACAATGGCATGTCAAAGCAGGTTTACAATCATCCAACTCAAGGGAGACATACAGCAGTCACCCAGACACCATATGACATATTTCCATAGATCTCTAGATGGAAATTTAGTTTAACAAAGAAAGTTGTAAACAACATATGATGGTAAAAATCACCACAAACATCATTTGCTTTTCCACAGTGACCATGTGATTGTGTTAAAGACATACATGTCAGTAAATATATTGAAGCTGATTACTAACACTCAGTTTACACTTGCAAACTGTGTTGCTATGAAGCTGATACAACAAAAAGTCATGTCACTGTGTTATCTTTTATACAGGACAAACAAAATGTCGTCAACAACAAATCCATAAGGAATGATCAGCTCCAACTAAGTGTTTGGCTCAAACAGAAGCTGGAAAAAAATTCCACATTAAAAAGGTAAAGAATCATTTGATAAAATGGCTCAGAAACCAATGCATGACATCCCTGTTAGTTAAAAACAATTAATTTAATCAGTGGCACATTACTTCACTGTGAGGGAAACAATCAAATATCCAGAACATCCTGGTTTAAATGAATAACCTGCAAATACCAGCAATGTACTCAATGTAACACAATAACTTTGTTTCAAGTACTAATGCGCCTCATGTAATTTGCTGAGTCTGCTCATAGTCTGAATGATGCACACAAGCAGAGGGCATGCCAGCAGGTGACTATGAAAGGCATTCAGTAAGACTGTCATAGCAGTGACACCGGGATAATAAGAGAAAAAAGTTGAAAGACATTTATGGTAGACTCATGCACCTGCATCAAATAGACTGAAAGTATGATTTTTAAAACAGTTTTAAGTATGAACTATTTTCAAACCATACAGAGACACAGACAGTGATAAACAATAAAAAGTGAAACCTACAACAGTTTAAACTTGTAATCAAAGCCCATTTCAAAATTAAGAGGTTTAACAGAACGAAGGTTAAAAGGAGAGAGTTAATTTCATACAGCTTTTGTGAAGTTCATCCTAAAACAATTCATTCAAACAGTAAAATCACATAACGCAATTACGCACAAGGAAGCTGTCTATTGTCCGTCATAGCCACATTAAGGTTATGCTCTATAGTTCTTGTTGATTTTGGATGTCACCTAAAATCTCATCTTGAAAATGAAAATACGACTTAGGATGAAACCAAATTAGAGCACCAACTTATTGACAACTTCAAAACAAAGAAAAGAGAATTATGAAAACATGCATATCACAGGAAATCTACAGTAAAGATATTAAACTGAGCAAGACAAAAAAAAAAGGGACAACGGAATAGGAAACACGACAAGGACCCAAAAAATGCATCAATACATCACTGTTCAGCACCATGGACAGAGAAACTGGTTGAGAGCAAAATACAGTGTATCCCCCTGGTTGAAAACAGTGAGAGAAAGCACTCACATGAACAAACAGAGACACGATGGTTATATGTGGGTGTGTGTGAACAAAAATATTAAATACTGAGGATGTTTTAAACATCTGGGATAGTTGATATGTAACACCTGCCTACCTCAGGAGAACTGTCACAATCTCCAAACGCCTCAGCAAAGTCTGAAGGACTTTTCCTCAGAGTCTGGTCAGCAGGCAGTGTGTTGTCATTGTAAGAACTGACGAACTTAAAGTCACTGGTTCTAGAGCCTGTTGTCAGGTAGGCGTCATAATTGTAAGCGCTGCGTAAAGTTCCTGTTCCGTCAACATCTGCGTAATTAGGAGGGAGATAAGCGCTGGGGATGGCAGCTGCTCCATCAAACAACAGTCTGGGCTTTCTCCTGCGACAAAACCTCACACCCAGGATGATGATGATGAAGGTCAGGAAAAAGGTGGACACAGACACCAGCGCGATGATCAGATAAGAGGTCAGTTTGGAGTTCTTCTCATCATAAGAAATATCCTTCAGTTCGGGCACCTCAGCCAAGTTATCAGAAATCAGTAAATACATGGAATAGTTGGCAGAGAGAGAGGGCTGTCCGTTATCTTTTTTCACTGACACAATAAGGTTCTGTTTCATGCTGTCAGACTCAGAAATGTCCCGCTGTGTCACAGTCTCTCCGCTGTGGACACCGATAGTGAAAAGTCCCGGATCAGTGGATTTCACTATATGATAGGACAGCCAGGAGTTCTGTCCGGAGTCCGCGTCCACCGCGATCACTTTGGACACCAGAGAGCCTCCGTGTGCGGCTTTGAGGGACCAGCTCGGTCATGAAGGAGTTGCCCTCCGGGGCGGGGTACAGTATCTGAGGACAGTTGTCATTCATCCGATATGAAGACACTGACGGTCACGTTGCTGCTGAGCGGAGGAGAACCGTTGTCTCTGGCCATCACGTGGACTTTAAAACTCCTGAACTGTTCATAATCAAATGACCTCACAGCGTGGATCACCCCCGTGTCTCCGTTAACAGATACATAGGAGGACACCGGGGCACCGTTCCCTGCCTCACCAGCTAACAGAGAATAAATCACTGTACCGTTTTGTCTCCAGTCGGGGTCTCGAGCAGTAACGGAACATAAAGTGGAGCCAGGTTTGTTTTCACTCACATATGCGCTGTAGGACTGTTCCTCAAACACAGGTGGGTTGTCGTTGATGCTGCTGCAGATAACTGAACAGTTTTAGAGGAGGACAGGGTGGAGAGCCCTCGTCAGTGGCACTATTGATTGTAATGTTGTAATCAGACACTAGTTCACGGTCCAGTTGTCCTGTGGTCACCAGAGAATAATAGTTTTTAATAGAAGGAACCAACTTAAAAGGGACGTTTTGCTGAATGGAGCGGCGGACCTGTTGGTTGTTACTAGAATCTGCATCCTGCACGTTAATGATGCCCACCTCTGTACCAGGTGACACGTTCTCAGGTACTGGATTTGTCAGGAATTTCACATAGATTACAGGTATGTTGTCATTCACATCTGTGACATCAGCGGTTACCTTTGTGTATGATGATAATCCTAATCATCCTTCGCTTTAATGCGCAAATCATATGTTGAAACAGTTTCAAAGTCAATCAGTCCGTGAACTTCGATTTTGCCGCACACACGGTCAATACTGAAAACTCTCTTCACATCCTCTGACACGTACCCAAAGTCATAAGTCACGTCTCCATTGACTCCCTGGTCTGCATCAGTAGCACTGACTGTGACCACTACAGTATCTAGAGGAGAGTTTTCAGGCGGAGCTGGCTTTATAAACGGCCTGGCTAAACACTGGGGCGTTATCATTAGCATCCAGCACAGTGACGTGAATGACTACAGTACCTGATCTCTGAGGAGAGCCTCCATCTAGAGCTGTGAGAAGCAAATTAATCTCTTCTTGTTTTTCACGATCAAGCTCTTTTTCAAGAACAAGCTCTATTGTGTTTCCATCAACAGCCAAAATGAAATTATCATTATTTTTAAGGCTGTATTGCTGAACTGAGTTCTGTCCGACATCGCGCATCGTGCGCCTCCTCCATCACAAAACGAGCTCCCCTCACTGCTGACTCTATGAATTTCTATTTTAATCAAGTCTTCGTTAAATTGCGGCGAGTTATCATTAATATCCTTAATATGAAGACTGAAAGGATGCAGCTCCAGAGGATTCTCCAGAACAAGATCGCGTTTTATTACACACGACAGCTTTTCTCCACAAAAGCTCCTCCCGGTCAATCCTGTCTGCAACAATTAAATCTCCGGTGCTGAGATTGATGTCACAATAACGTTTGCGGTTCCCTGCAGCATCAACACGGGCATTCCGAGCAGACAACGTACTCGCGTCCAGGCTGAGGCCCGTCGCTATATTTCCAATAACGGATCCGCGCTTCATTTCCTCTTGGACAGAAAAGCTCGCGTCCCCATTCTTGGATTGCCACATTAGAAAGAAAACTAAGCAGCTCAGTCTGAGACCCATCATGACGAGCGTTTGTTGCAGGAAACAGCCCTCGGTTAGACTACAAATTCAACAAAGATTATACAGTTCAGTCAAAAGAAAATCCAGAGATCCCCACAGTTACTCTGACTGCATCTTCACACCAACAGCAACTGAAAAAATCCCCTTTTGTTGGTCTGTACACCAGAGGGTGGAGTGCAAATATCTCACGTAGACTGGTCAATAGCGACACCATGAGTGGAATGAAGAAATAGCACACCTGAACAAAAACACATTAATACTATTAGTACTAGCAATGATAGTAGCAGTTGTATAATTGTTATATGCTACAAGTGGCAATATAAAGGAATGTTATCAATTGCCATTTTATACGCTGTAATATCAAAAAACAGGCTAAGGGTGTAAGAAAATGTTGAGTTATAATTATAGATGAGTTGCACTCATTTATTTGAACTATCAACAATTGTTTGCAAGGTTACTTTAATCTACATATGTTTTGCCTGAATATAAAATGCCAAGACTCCTAATGAAATATCAACATCAGGTCACTCCTCTGGTAGACATAGGCACAACCTAATGGATAAAATACATCCTTGAAATGTATCAAGATGCAAAGACAGAGACTGAGAAATCCATCAATCCATATCTGTTGAAAAGCAGGAAGACACTATCAAGCCCTGAAAAAGTGGACATCCTGCAAAGGACTACTTCAAGAAATCAGAGCATATTGAAATACTACTCTGCTGACAGACAGTCAAACGTTTTTAAAACATCATAAATTTGATGTTTTTGACTGAATATACAGTAAATCTAACAGGAAAAGTAGAAAATATGATGAAAATGGAGATGGAAACTGAAGTATAAAGCATAAAACTGCAAACTGCACCCTGAATATGATACCCCCAAATAATTTCAGAGAGACTAAAAGCCTCTGAACCTATCAGATGTTGCCAATATTAGTGTGAAAATATGTCTTTCTACAACAACTTGTAGTTGTGAGGTATTGAACCCTAGACTTTCAGTAGGTTGTACTGTAACTAAAGTAAGCATCCCGACTAAATGTTCTGTTCAGGCATCAGTTCAGAAGCTGCTAATGGTGTATTAAAATGTGCATTTTTGCAATTTGTATCTCAGTATGATTGGTATCCTATTGCAGGGCTGTAAAAGTGTATTATCCTGCACTACTACAAAGATGGTATTCCTCCATAGAAGTGCATAGTGGAAATATTTGATGTGTTTCAATTATTTTCATTGGTTGCAGTCTTATGTTAAGACAAACCAATAGAATAATGCCATGTATTGTCATAAAGATTTTGTTTGACTACATCATAACATCATAAGTTAAATACTGTATATGTGGGCTAAATCTGTGTCTATAGGGATCTTTGTCATCAGTCAGTAGAAAGCAGGGCTGCTATGACCCCACTTGGCCTGACATACAATAAGTTTCAACATGTGTTGACAAAAGTTTCATTTTTCAGTTCCAGAAAGAGAAAGAGACATCAATTATGATTTCAAATAATGTCGATTTAAATTTTGACTGAGAAACAACATCTATCACCAGAAAATGTACTGTGGGAAGAACTTTCTACTTAAAACTTTTGGACCACCACCAAAAACACAAAGTTATATAAAAAAGCCATTCTACAAATATTGTGGTGGGTTGTAGTTATAACAGATATATAGTTATACTTCCCCACATCGGGTGATGAGGAAATAGTGCCCAGTTCACACCTCTACACCTTGGGGAGGCAGTAGCTCAGTCCGTAGGGACTTGGGTTAGGACGCGGAGGTCACTGGTTCAAGTCCCCCATGGACCAAGACCAACTGGTTGCTGGAGAGGCCAGTTTACCTCTTGGGAACTGCCGAGGTGCCCTGAGCAAGGCACCAAACCCCCAGCTGCTCTGGGCGCTTGTCAGGAGCAGCTCCTTCACTCTGACATCTCTCCATTGACATGTATATGTACTGTGTGAACAACAGAGTGTAAAACTGAATTTCCCCACTGTGGGACTAATAAAGGAATATCTTTCAATTTCTCATCAGAGATGAAAAAAATGATTAAAGAAAATCACCTTTAAAAATGTCACATAATAGGGATACAAAACACAGTCTGACAGTCAGTATCGCCTCAAGCAACATAACTACCACACAGTCATAATATTACAAAGGACTAAATACGAGCACTGAAGATATCTTTGCCACTTCTGCTGAAACTGACAAACTACATTTAAGCCTATAATACAAATAACTCAGTCATGTTTCTCTGCATTTACTTCCATCTTAAACTGTGGCTGAATCAGACAGCAATCAAACACAACAACGCTCCAGCAAGAGTGGCCTACGCAGCGTACATGTTGAAGAACAGGAGTGGACTGGCTTTACATGTAAAGACCTACATTCTGCAGGCAGTGTCTTCCACCTGTGGTGTATATGCTGTTACTGCAGAACAATGGCATGTCAAAGCAGGTTTACAATCATCCAACTCAAAGGAAACATACAGCAGTCTGCCAGATACCATACTGACATATTTCCATAGATTTCTAGATGGGAAAGCACCCAACAAAGTTGTAAACAACATATGATGGTAAAAATCACCACAAACATCATTTGCTTTTCCACAGTGACCATGTGATTGTGTTAAAGACATACTGACAGTAAATATATTGAAGCTGATTACTAACACTCAGTTACCCTGCAAACTGTGTTGCTATGAAGCTGATACAACAAAAAGTCATGTCACTGTGTTATCTTTTATGCAGGACAAACAATGTCAAAACAACAAATCCATAAGGAATGATCAGCTCCAACTAAGTGTTTGGCTCAAACAGAAGCTGGAAAAAAATTCCACATTAAAAAGGTAAAGAATCATTTGATAAAATGGCTCAGAAACCAATGCATGACATCCCTGTTAGTTAAAAACAATTAATTTAATCAGTGGCACATTACTTCACTGTGAGGGAAACAATCAAATATCCAGAACATCCTGGTTTAAATGAATAGCCTGCAAATACCAGCAATGTACTCAATGTAACACAATAACTTTGTTTCAAGTACTAATGCGCCTCATGTAATTTGCTGAGTCTGCTCATAGTCTGAATGATGCACACAAGCAGAGGGCATGCCAGCAGGTGGCTATGAAAGGTATTCAGTAAGACTGTCATAGCAGTGACACTGGGATGATAAGAGAAAAAAAAGTTGAAAGATATTTATGGTAGACTCATGCACCTGCATCAATAGACTGAAAGTATGATTTTTAAAACAGTTTTAAGTATGAACTATTTTCAAACCATACAGAGACACAGACAGTGATAAACAATAAAAGTGAAACCTACAACAGTTTAAACTTGTAATCAAAGCCCATTTCAAAATTAAGAGGTTTAACAGAATGAAGGTTAAAGGAGAGAGTTAATTTCATACAGCTTTGTGAAGTTCATCCTAAAACAATTCATTCAAACAGTAAAATCACATAACGCAATTACGCACAAGGAAACTGTCTATTGTCCGTCTATGCACACATTACAGTTATGCTCTATAGTTCCTGTTGATTTGGATGTCACCTAAAATCTCATCTTGAAAATGAAAATACGACTTAGATGAAACCAAATTAGAGCAGTAACTTATTGACAACTTCAAAACAAAGAAAAGAGAATTATGAAAACATGCATATCACGGGGAAACCTACAGTAAAGAAATTTAACTGAGCAAGACAAAAAAAAAAAGGACAACGGAATAGGAAACACGTCAAGGACCCAAAAAATGTATCAATACATCACTGTTCAGCACCATGGACAGAGAAACTGGTTGAGAGTAAACACAGTGTATCCCCCTGGTTGAAAACAGTGAGAGAAAGCACTCACATGAACAAACAGAGACACGATGGTTATATGTGGGTGTGTGCTAACAAAAATATTAAATACTGAGGATGTTTTAAAAAACATCTGGGATAGTTGATATGTAACACCTGCCTACCTCAGGAGAACTTCTACAATCTCCAATCGCCCTTCACTAAAGTCTGAAGACTTTTCTTCTGAGTCTGGTCAGCAGGCAGTGTGTTGTCATTGTAAGAACTGACGAACTTAAAGTCACTGGTTCTAGAGCTCCATGGCCAGGTAGGCGCTGTACTTGTAAGCGCTGCGTAAAGTTCCTGTTCCGTCAACATCTGCGTAATTAGGAGGGAGATAAGCGCTGGGGATATCAACTGCTCCATCAAACAACAGTCTGGCCTTTTTTCTGCGACAAAACCTCACACCCAGGATGATGATGATGAAGGTCAGGAAAAAGGTGGACACAGACACCAGCGCGATGATCAGATAAGAGGTCAGTTTGGAGTTCTTCTCATCATAAGAAATATCCTTCAGTTCGGCACCTCAGCCAAGTTATCAGAAATCAGTAAATGAAGATGGAACAGGTGGCAGAGAGAGAGGGCTGTCCGTTATCTTTCACTGACACAATAAGGTTCTGTTTCATGCTGTCAGACTCAGAAATGTCCCGCTGTGTCCTGATCTCTCCGCTGTGGACACCGATAGTGAAAAGTCCCGGATCCGTGGATTTCACTATATGATAGGACAGCCAGGCGTTCTGTCCGGAGTCCGGCGTCCACCGCGATCACTTTGGACACCAGAGAGCTCTCCGTGTGCAGCTTTAGGGACCAGCTCGCTCATGAAGGAGCTGCCCTCCGGGGGCGGGTACAGTATCTGAGGACAGTTGTCATTCACATCCGATATGAAGACATACTGACGGTCACGTTGCTGCTGAGCGGAGGAGAACCGTTGTCTCTGGCTATCACGTGGACTTTAAAAACCTGAACTGTTCATAATCAAATGACCTCACAGCGTGGATCACCCCTGTGTCTCCGTTAACAGATACATAGGAGGACACCGGGGCACCGTTCACCTCACCAGCTAACAGAGAATAAATCACTGTACCGTTTTGTCTCCAGTCGGGGTCTCGAGCAGTAACGGAACATAAAGTGGAGCCAGGTTTGTTGTTTTCACTTTACATAGCGCGCTTGTAGGACTGTTCCTCAAACACAGGTGGGTTGTCGTTGATGTCTGCTACAGATAACTGAACAGTTTTAGAGAGGACAGAGGTGAGAGCCCTCAGTGGCACTGATTGTAATGTTGTAATCAGACACTAGTTCACGGTCCAGTTGTCCTGTGGTCACCAGAGAATAATAGTTTTTAATAGAAGGAACCAACTTAAAAGGGACGTTTTGCTGAATGGAGCAGCGGACCTGTCTGTTATTCTCAGAGTCTCTATCCTGAACGTTAATGATGCCCACCTCTGTACCAGGTGACACGTTCTCAGGTATGGGGTTAGTCAGGGATTTTAGGTTTATAACTGGGGCATTATCATTGTGTCACTGATCTCAATTATTAACGTTGCATATGAAGCCAATCCCAGACCATCTTTTGCACTTATTTGCATTTCATATGAGGATTCTTTTTCAAAATCAATAGGTCCAGCCACTTTAACTTCTCCGGTTTTAGGGTTCAGAGTGAAAACATGTTTTTCATCTGAAACATGATCAAATCCATAGGTAATTTCGCTATTTAGTCCTTCGTCAGCATCAGTAGCACTGACTCTAATCACCAGTGTATCTAGAGGAGAGTTTTCAGGCAGACTGGCTTTATAAACGGCCTGGCTAAACACTGGCACGTTATCATTAGCATCCAGCACAGTGACGTGTATGACTACAGTACCTGATCTCTGGGGAGAGCCTCCATCGAATGCGGTAAGCAACAACATAATCTCTTTTTTTTGTCCTCTCTGTCTAATTCTTTGTCTAAAACTAATTCACCATATTTTCGTCCACCACTCTTTGTCTTTACATTTAATTTGAAATGATTGTTCTGCTGAAGGGAGTAGCCCTCAACAGCATTTTCCCCAATGTCTCCATCGTGTGCCTCATCCAAGAGAAAACCTGCACCTTTGCCCGCGGATTCTCGTATTTCAAAATTAAGCGACTCCTCTTTAAATTGCGGTGAATTATCGTTAATATCTTGAACTCGGATACTAACACGGTGCAGCTCTAAAGGGTTTTCCAGCACCAGTTCCTGTTTCAGAACACACGATGCCTTTTTAGCACAAAGCCCTTCTCTGTCGATCCTTTCTTGTACGATCAAGTCTCCGGTGTTGAGATTTACAGCGCAGCGCAAATCTGCTGCTGTATCCCATTGTTACCTCGAGAAAGGCCACTACTGCTACCAAGAATGTCAAAATGTATCCACAATGTAACTGTGATTTCCTCTAATATACAAAATCTTCACAGTGTGGTCATATCACGAAGCGTTTCTGTCAACTACGGTACAACAGCAGAATCAGGCTTTAAATTCGCTGAGACAGAAGGGTGGAGAATGACCGTGTCCTCTGGTTTACTGGTACACACTGACACCATGAGTATTTCTCTGGGTATAACACGACGACGTGGGATTGCAGACGTGCTTAAATATAGACTAGTTCAGAAAACCTTATTAATTCAAATAACAATAATAAGAATAATACAAATCACAATTACTTTACCATTTTAGGGTAAACATAGCTTGATACTAGACTGCTCTGTCCCCTTGTGATGTAAATAAAGCAACACAAAACGTGGAGATCAAAATAAAACTATTCAAACTGTGCCTCCAAAACAATCAATGCTTTAAAACAATTTTAACCATCTCAGCATAGAGACACAACACACTAAGAGGGGGGGACATTTTCATTTTAGATAAAGTAGAGGAAATGTTGTGAAATATCTTCTTCTATATCATTTGTGCTCACAGACTATCTTGTAATTTCTGTTTTGAAGCGTGTTAGTCGATGATATTAAACTCACTGGATGATCATCTGTAGTTACATATTGTAAACTGAAGTGTTGTGTAACTCCAACCATTATCATCAACTGATTATATTTTGTTAATTCACTGTAAAAACGTCCAGATCTGGACATGATCGTTCTGAAAGATTTCTGGCAGCTGAGGGGACAAAAACATCAGATGTGTCTCTCCAAAATAAGGACTTCTGTTTGAATGCTTAAATTGACCCTGATGTTGAGCAACCAATTAATATTTTTTTATTGCTTTTGTTGATGTTGTTTAATACGACTACTACAGTGACAAAAGACATCTACAGTGCTGTGAAAAAGTATTTTTCCCCTTCCTGATGTCACACTTAAATGTTGCAGCTCATCAAACAAATTTTAATATTAGACAAAGATAACCCGAGTAAATACAAAATGCAAGTTTTAAATGATTTAATTTTTTTAAGGGAAAAAGCTATCCAACCTACCTGGCCTTGTGAAAACGTAATTGCCCCCTTGTTAATTTTTGAATTGACTGTGATCAGCTACATTTTTTGGAAAACTGAGTTCAATTTCATGAGCTACACAGAGGCCTGATACTGCCATATCTGCTGAATCAAGAAATCACTTAAACAGAACCCAGTATCACAAAGTGAAGGAGGCTAAAAGATCTTATAAAGCAACACATCATGCTGCGATCTAAAAAAAAAAAATCAAGAAGAGATGAGAAACAAAGTCACCTGACATCTACTCCAGTCTGGAAAGGTTTACAAAGCCATGTCTAAGGCTTTGTGACTCCAGCGAACCACGGTGAGAGCCATTATCCACAAATGGAGAAAACTTGGAACGGTGGTGAACATTCCCAGGAGTGGCCGGCCTAATAATATTACTCCAAAAGAGTGACAACGACAACTCAATCTCAATATCACAAAAGAACCCAGAACAATATCTAAAGATCTGCCCGCCTCACTTGCCTTCAGTTAAGGTCAGTGTCCATAATTCAACAATAAGACAGAGAACGGGCAAAATGTCATCCATGGGAGAGTTCCAAGGAGAAAACCACTGCTGACCAAAAAACAACACAAAGGCTTGTCTCAATATTTGTCAAAAAACATCTTGGATAGTCTCCAAAACTTTTGGGAAGATATTTTGTGGACTGATGAGACAAGCATGGTTGGACTTTATGGAAGGTAAGTGCGTCCTGTTACATCTGGTGTAAAACTAACACAGCATTTGCCAAAAACAACATCATACCAACAGTCAAACATGGTGGTGGTACTGTGATGGTCTGTGTCTACTTCCTTTTCTGCTTCAGGACTGCACGACTTTGCCTTAACTGATGGAACCATGAATTCTGCTCTCTACCAGAAAATCCTGAAGGAGAATGTAAGTACATCAGTTCATGACCCTCAAGTGCAAGCACACTTGGGTTCCTCTGCAGCAGCAGGATGATAGATCTGAAACACCCCAGCAAGTCGACCTCTGAATGGTGTAAAAAATAAATAAACAAATAATTTAAAAAATATGGTTTTGGAGTGACCTAATCAGCAGTCCAGACTTCAATCTGATTGAGATGCTGTGGGATGACCTTAAACAGTACGTCCAGGGCTCTTAAACCCTCCAATGTGGCTAAATTAAGACAATTGTATAAAGAAGAGTGGGCCAAAAATTATCCACCGTAATGTAAAAGACTCATTGCTGGTTATTGCAAATGTTTGATTGCAGTTGTTGCCTCCAAGGGTGACAAATAATAACCAGTTAGTAGGTTTAGGGGGCAATTACTTTTTAATATTTGGCCAGGTAGGCTAGATTAGCTTTTAAAATCCTAAATTAATCAAACCACCATTTAAAAAATGCATTTTCTATGTACTTGGGATAACTTTGTCTAAAAATTAAAATTTGTTTGATGATCCTAGACATTTAAGTGTGACAATGATGTAAAAAATATAAAAAATCACTAATAAGGTTAAATCAATACTTTTTTCACA
The DNA here is from genome assembly GCA_947000775.1 of Pterois miles. Lineage (NCBI taxonomy): Eukaryota > Metazoa > Chordata > Actinopteri > Perciformes > Scorpaenidae > Pterois > Pterois miles. The sequence continues at coordinate 24,811 of CAMQGK010000629.1, read as the reverse complement.
GCTCTGCATTTTTTAGACAGAGGTTCAAACATGGTATTGTTCCACTAATTTAACTGTGAATGTTGGCACACTTTCAGAAAGAATGACCAACAGATGCTTAAAAGTCTGCATTAATAAAACAATGGTTTCATGTAATTCATTCTTAGAAGAGAAAAAAATGCTTCAAATAAAACACCACATCAGTCTGACAGACACATGAAGGAATAATATGTGCAAAGTGCAATTGTAATTTCTTGCATTTAAAGAGAGAGATACTCCCGTAATGCTTTTCCCTCTCTCGTGGGCATTTTTGTTAACTCCATCATCACTGTCAAGAAAAGGTCATCTTCATAATTATTGAGAAGTGTCCAATCATCAATATTTTAGTGAACACATCAATCTCTCAATATGGTCATCTGTTGATTTAGAAACTGATTCCTCCAGAATAAGCTAATAACTATTTCAAAGAACATCTGATTATGAACTTACAGAATGAAAAAAAAAAAGTTTTGTAATCAGGGTTTGCACATGGTCAATAAAAGGTAATGTAAGGAAAAAAATACATTTAAATATAAAACTGGGCAAAATCCTGGAAAGGAGGATTAATCTATGTTATGTCAACAATTGTTTTTTATATTAACTTATGGGAGAACACATTATTCGGGAATGCCTCCATCTACAAAATCCAAGCAGAAGGAATCAACTACTCAAGCAGAATGGAGAAAAGAGAGGCTCACTTTTCGTGTTCCTCAGGATCTGACACAACCTCAAAACATAGACTGAAAGTAATCCGCTCCATCTGAGGATAAATTGTAAAGAAGTTCATACAATTACATTAAATAAAAAGCAAAACAATATTTGAACTATTTAGAAAATGCAATATCAAAGAAAATCCAATAAACTGAAACCAAAAAAGGAGAAAATCATGACAAAATAAAAGAGATGCAAAAACTCCTGAAAGTGCTTCAAAAGGTCAAACTGAATTCAGCACCATGGACAGAGCAGTGAGGACAAAATGTCCAACGGTCCCATTTACTAAAGCATAAACGACAATCATGACAGCAGATAGACCGAACTTAAACAAGAAATAAGACCTTTAAAAACAATTTGAACAAACACTGTCATCTAAAACCTTCAGTATCAGTTTCATCACAACCACAGAAACAACAGTGCAATTGATGGAAACAAAATAATTATATTTCAGAATGACAAAAGAAGGATGAACACTACTTGAATGATATATAACACGTCCCTACCTCAGGAGAACTATCACAATCTCCAAACGCCTCAGCAAAGTCTGAAGGACTTTTCCTCAGAGTCTGGTCAGCAGGCAGTGTGTTGTCATTGTAAGAACTGACGAACTTAAAGTCACTGGTTCTAGAGCCTGTTGTCAGGTAGGCGTCATAATTGTAAGCGCTGCGTAAAGTTCCTGTTCCGTCAACATCTGCGTAATTAGGAGGGAGATAAGCGCTGGGGATGGCAACTGCTCCATCAAACAACAGTCTGGGCTTTCTCCTGCGACAAAACCTCACACCCAGGATGATGATGATGAAGGTCAGGAAAAAGGTGGACACAGACACCAACGCGATGATCAGATAAGAGGTCAGTTTGGAGTTCTTCTCATCATAAGAAATATCCTTCAGTTCGGGCACCTCAGCCAAGTTATCAGAAATCAGTAAATACATGGAACAGCTGGCAGAAAGAGAGGGCTGTCCGTTATCTTTCACTGACACAATAAGGTTCTGTTTCATGCTGTCAGACTCAGAAATGTCCCGCTGTGTCCTGATCTCTCCGCTGTGGACACCGATAGTGAAAAGTCCCGGATCAGTGGATTTCACTATATGATAGGACAGCCAGGCGTTCTGTCCGGAGTCCGCGTCCACCGCGATCACTTTGGACACCACAGAGCCTCCGTGTGCAGCTTTGGGGACCAGCTCGGTCATGAAGGAGTTGCCCTCCGGGGCGGGGTACAGTATCTGAGGACAGTTGTCATTCACATCCGATATGAAGACACTGACGGTCACGTTGCTGCTGAGCGGAGGAGAACCGTTGTCTCTGGCCATCACGTGGACTTTGAAACTCCTGAACTGTTCATAATCAAACGACCTCACAGCGTGGATCACCCCCGTGTCTCCGTTAACAGAGAGATAGGAGGACACCGGGGCACCGTTCACCTCACCAGCTAACAGAGAATAAATCACTGTACCGTTTTGTCTCCAGTCGGGGTCTCGAGCAGTAACGGAACATAAAGTGGAGCCAGGTTTGTTGTTTTCACTCACATATGCGCTGTAGGACTGTTCCTCAAACACAGGTGGGTTGTCGTTGATGTCTGCTACAGATAACTGAACAGTTTTAGAGGAGGACAGAGGTGGAGAGCCCACGTCAGTGGCACTGATTGTAATGTTGTAATCAGACACTAGTTCACGGTCCAGTTGTCCTGTGGTCACCAGAGAATAATAGTTTTTAATAGAAGGAACCAACTTAAAAGGGACGTTTTGCTGAATGGAGCAGCGGACCTGTTGGTTGTTACTAGAATCTGCATCCTGCACGTTAATGATGCCCACCTCTGTACCAGGTGACACGTTCTCAGGTACTGGATTTGTCAGAGATTTCACATAGATTACAGGTATGTTGTCATTCACATCTGTGACATCAACGGTTACCTTTGTGTATGATGATAATCCTAATCCATCCTTCGCTTTAATGCGCAAATCATATGTTGAAACAGTTTCAAAGTCAATCACTCCGTGAACTTTGATTTTGCCACTTTTACGGTCAATGCTGAAAACTCTCTTCACATCCTCTGAAACACGTCCAAAGTCATAAGTCACGTCTCCATTGACTCCCTGGTCTGCGTCAGTAGCACTGACTGTGACCACTACAGTATCTAGAGGAGAGTTTTCAGGCAGACTGGCTTTATAAACGGCCTGGCTAAACACTGGGGCGTTATCATTAGCATCCAGCACAGTGACGTGAATGACTACAGTACCTGATCTCTGAGGAGAGCCTCCATCTAGAGCTGTGAGAAGCAAATTAATCTCTTCTTGTTTTTCACGATCAAGCTCTTTTTCAAGAACAAGCTCTATTGTGTTTCCATCAATAGCCAAAATGAAATTATCATTATTTTTAAGGCTGTACTGCTGAACTGAGTTCTGTCCGACATCCGCATCGTGGGCCTCCTCCATCACAAAACGAGCTCCCCTCACTGCTGACTCTCTGATTTCTATTTTAATCAAGTCTTCGTTAAATTGTGGCGAGTTATCATTAATATCCTTAATATGAAGACTGAAAGGATGCAGCTCCAGAGGATTCTCCAGAACAAGATCGCGTTTTATTACACACGACAGCTTTTCTCCACAAAGCTCCTCCCGGTCAATCCTGTCTGCAACAATTAAATCTCCGGTGCTGAGATTGATGTCACAATAACGTTTGCGGTTCCCTGCAGCATCAACACGGGCATTCCGAGCAGACAACGTACTCGCGTCCAGGCTGAGGCCCGTCGCTATATTTCCAATAACGGATCCGCGCTTCATTTCCTCTTGGACAGAAAAGCTCGCGTCCCCATTCACGGATTGCCACATTAGAAAGAAAACTAAGCAGCTCAGTCTGAGACCCATCATGACGAGCGTTTGTTGCAGGAAACAGCCCTCGGTTAGACTACAAATCCAACAAAGATTATACAGTTCAGTCAAAAGAAAATCCACAGATCCCCACAGTTACTCTGACTGCATCGTCACACCAACAGCAACTGAAAAATCCCCTTTGTTGGTGCGTACACCAGAGGGTGGAGTGGAAATACCTCACGTAGACTGGTCAATAGCGACACCATGAGTGCAATGAAGAAATAGCACACCTGAACAAAAACACGTATTACTATTAGTACTAGCAGTATTAGCAGCAGTAGAATAATTGTTATAAGCTACAAGTGGCAATGTAAAGGAATGTTATCAATTGTCATTTTATACACTGTCATATCACAAAACAGGCTAAGGGTGTAAGAAAGTGTTGAGTTATAATTATAGATGAGTTACACTCATTTATTTGAACTATCAACAATTGTTTGCAAGGGATTGTAATCTGCATTTGTTTTGACTGAATATGAAATGCCAAAACTCCTAATGAAATATCAACATCAGGTCACTCCTCTGGTAGACATAGGCACAACCTAATGCATAAAAGACATCCTTGAAATGTATCAACATGCAAAGACAGAGACTGAGAAATCCATCAAATCAAATCTGTTGAAAAGCAGGAAGACACTATCAAGCCCTGAAAAAGTAGACTTCCTGCAAAGGACTACTTCAAGAAATCAGAGCATATTGAAATACTACTCTGCTGACAGACAGTCAAAAAAATTTTAAAACATCATATATTTGATTTTTTGACTGAATATACAGTAAATCTAACAGGAAAAGTAGAATATATGACAAGAATGAAGATGGAAACTGAAGTATAAAGCATAAAACTGCAAACTGCACCCTGAATATTATCTATCTGATACCCCCCAAATATTCCGAGAGACTAAAAGCCTCTGAACCTATCAGATGTTGCCAATATTAGTGTGAAAAAATATGTCTTTCTACAACAACTTGTAGTTGTGAGGTGTTGAATGCTGAACTTTCAGTAAGCTGTACTGTAATTAAAGTAAGCACCCCGACTAATTGTACTGTATGGGTAGTTCAGACAGCTGATAATATTGTATTAAAAACAGGCATGTTTGCAATTTGTATCTAAACCATCATTGTTATCCTATTGCAGGGCTGTAAAAGTTTGTTATCCTGAACTACTACAAAGATGGTATCTCTCCATAGAAGTGCAGAGTGGAAATATTTGATTTGTTTAAATTCGTTTAATTGGTTGCAGTTTTTATGTCAAGACCAACCAATGGGATAATGTCATGTATTGTTATAAAGATTTTATTTGACTACATCATAACATCATAAGTTAAATATGTGGGCTAAAGCCATGTTTTCAGGATCGTTGTCATTAACCAGTAGAAAGCAGGGCTGTCGCTGTGCCTATTTGACAAACAATGAGTTTCTATATGTGTTCACAAAAGTTTCATCTTTCAGTTCCACAAAGACAAATCGACATCCATTATGATTTCAAACAATGTCTTTTTAAATTCTGTCTGAGAAATAACATCCATCACCATTGTTTCTATGGACAAAGAACTACAAACAATGTAAAGAAAACCCATGACAAAAAAAAAAAAAAAAAATCAGACCCCCCCCCCCCCCCCTCAAGAAAAAAAGAAATAAAATAAAATAAACAGGGAAAAAAATTGGAAGAAATAACAGGAAGAGAAACGGAGGAGGGATCCCCCTTCCAGGATGGACAGTCGAGCAATCCTATAACTTCTAAACCACCACAAACAACTAAAAAATTGTAAATGTACAAATATTATGGTGGTTTGTAGTTAAAGACTCACAGTCAGTATCTTCTCAAGAACACAACTACCACACAGTCATAATATTACAAAGAACTAAATAAGAGCACTGAAGATACCTAATACACTATTGAAACTGACAAACTACATTTAAGCCTATAATACAAATAACTTAGTCATGTTTCTCTGCATTTACTTCCATCTTAAACTGGGGCTGAATCAGACAGCAATCAAACACAACAACACTCCAGCAAGAGTGGCCTACGCAGCGTACATGTTGAAGAACAGGAGTGGACTGGCTTTACATGTAAAGACCTACATTCTGCAGGCAGTGTCTTCCACCTGTGGTGTATATGCTGTTACTGCAGAACAATGGCATATCGAAGCAGGTTTACAATCATCCAACTCAAGGGAAACATACAGCAGTCTGCCAGATACCATACTGACATATTTCCATAGATCTCTATATGGGAAATTTAGCACCCAACAAAGTTGTAAACAACATATTTTGGTAAATATCACCACAAACATCATTTGCTTTTCCACAGTGACCATGTGATTGTGTTAAAGACATACTGACAGTAAATATATTGAAGTTGATTAATAAGACCCAGTTACCCTGCACACTGTGTTGCTATGACACTGATACAACAAAAAGTAATGTCACTGTGTTATCTTTTATGCAGGACAAACAATGTCATCATCAACAACAAATCCATAAGCAAGGATCAGCTCCAACTAAGTGTCCGGCTCATACAGATACTGTAATTTTTGCCACAATACAAAGGTAAAGAATCCTTTGAAAAAATGGCTCAGAAGACAATGCATGACATTTAACTGACATCATCAGACAACTGCTAAATATTATCAAATCATACATATTATATATGAGTCAAGAAATTTAACTGAGCAAGACAAAAAAAGTGACAGCAGAATAGGAGAATAGTCAAGGGCCCAAAAAAATGCATTAAATAAGAATCAAGGTTCAGCACCATGGACAGAGAAACCAATTGAGACATTTATTGCCCTGGTTGAAAACAGTGAAAGAAAGCACTCACATGAACAAACACAGACACGCTGACTGTATGTGAGTGCGTGTGTGGATAAAATTATTAAATACTGAAGATGTTTTACACATCTGGGACAGTTGATATGTAACATCTGCCTACCTCAGGACAACTGTCACAATCTCCAAACGCCTCAGCAAAGTCTGAAGGACTTTTCCTCAGAGTCTGGTCAGCAGGCAGTGTGTTGTCATTGTAAGAACTGACGAACTTAAAGTCACTGGTTCTAGAGCCTGTTGTCAGGTAGGCGTCATAATTGTAAGCGCTGCGTAAAGTTCCTGTTCCGTCAACATCTGCGTAATTAGGAGGGAGATAAGCGCTGGGGATGGCAACTGCTCCATCAAACAACAGTCTGGGCTTTCTCCTGCGACAAAACCTCACGCCCAGGATGATGATGATGAAGGTCAGGAAAAAGGTGGACACAGACACCAGCGCGATGATCAGATAAGAGGTCAGTTTGGAGTTCTTCTCATCATAAGAAATATCCTTCAGTTCGGGCACCTCAGCCAAGTTATCAGAAATCAGTAAATACATGGAACAGGTGGCAGAGAGAGAGGGCTGTCCGTTATCTTTCACTGACACAATAAGGTTCTGTTTCATGCTGTCAGACTCAGAAATGTCCCGCTGTGTCCTGATCTCTCCGCTGTGGACACCGATAGTGAAAAGTCCCGGATCAGTGGATTTCACTATATGATAGGACAGCCAGGCGTTCTGTCCGGAGTCCGCGTCCACCGCGATCACTTTGGACACCAGAGAGCCTCCGTGTGCAGCTTTAGGGACCAGCTCGGTCATGAAGGAGTTGCCCTCCGGGGCGGGGTACAGTATCTGAGGACAGTTGTCATTCACATCCGATATGAAGACACTGACGGTCACGTTGCTGCTGAGCGGAGGAGAACCGTTGTCTCTGGCCATCACGTGGACTTTGAAACTCCTGAACTGTTCATAATCAAACGACCTCACAGCGTGGATCACCCCCGTGTCTCCGTTAACAGACACATAGGAGGACACCGAGGCACCATTCACCTCACCAGCTAACAGAGAATAAATCACTGTACCGTTTTGTCTCCAGTCGGGGTCTCGAGCAGTAACGGAACATAAAGTGGAGCCAGGTTTGTTGTTTTCACTCACATATGCGCTGTAGGACTGTTCCTCAAACACAGGTGGGTTGTCGTTGATGTCTGCTACAGATAACTGAACAGTTTTAGAGGAGGACAGAGGTGGAGAGCCCTCGTCAGTGGCACTGATTGTAATGTTGTAATCAGACACTAGTTCACGGTCCAGTTGTCCTGTGGTCACCAGAGAATAATAGTTTTTAATAGAAGGAACCAACTTAAAAGGGACGTTTTGCTGAATGGAGCAGCGGACCTGTCTGTTATTCTCAGAGTCTCTATCCTGAACGTTAATGATGCCCACCTCTGTACCAGGTGACACGTTCTCAGGTATGGGGTTAGTCAGCGATTTTAGGTTTATAACTGGAGCATTATCATTCACATCAGTAATCTCAATAATTAACGTTGCATACGACACTAATCCCAGACCATCGTTTGCGCTGATCTGCATTTCATATGACGACATTTTCTCATAATCAATAGCTGCAGCTACTCTCACTTCTCCTGATTTAGGATTTAGAGAAAACACGTTGATGTATTCATCTGAAACGTGATCAAATCCATAGGTGATTTCACTGTTGAAACCTTCGTCTGCATCAGTAGCACTGACTCTAATCACCAGTGTATCTAGAGGAGAGTTTTCAGGCAGACTGGCTTTATAAACGGTCTGGCTAAACACTGGCACGTTATCATTAGCATCCAGCACAGTGACGTGTATGACTACAGTACCTGATCTCTGAGGAGAGCCTCCATCGAATGCGGTAAGCAACAACATAATCTCTTTTTTGTCCTCTCTGTCTAATTCTCTGTCTAAAACTAATTCACCATATTTTCGTCCACCACTGTTTGTCTTTACATTTAATTTGAAATGATCGTTCTGCTGGAGTGAGTAGCTCTGAACAGCATTTTCCCCGATGTCTCCATCGTGTGCCTCTCCCACGAGAAACTGTTCACCCTTGTCCGCCGATTCTTGAATTTCTATCTTGAGGGACTCCGCTTTAAACTGCGGTGAATTATCGTTAATATCTTGAACTCGGATACTAACACGGTGCAGCTCTAAAGGGTTTTCCAGCACCAGTTCCTGTTTCAGAACACACGATGCCTTTTTAGCACAAAGCCCTTCTCTGTCGATCCTTTCTTGTACGATCAAGTCTCCGTTGTTGAGATTTACACCGCAGTACTGGACGCTGTTATCCTCAGTATCGATACGGGCCTTGCGAGCAGACAGTCTGCCCAAATCAAGTCCCAGATCCTTGGCGATATTTCCAATTACAGATCCACGTTTCATCTCCTCCGGGATAGAGTAGCTCACATCTCCATAGACGAGGTGGAGGACAAGAGAAACAAAAGCAAGGCCGTAGAGCAGCGCAAATCTGCTGCTGTATCCCATTGTTACCTCGAGAAAGACCACTACTGCTACCGAGAATGTCAAAATGTATCCACCATGTAACTGTGATTTCCTCCAACATACAAAATCTTCACAGTGTGGTCATATCACGAAGCGTTTTTGTCAACTACGGTACAACAGCAGAATCAGGCTTTAAATTAGTGAGACAGAAGGGTGGAGAATGACCATGTCCTCTGGTTTACTGGTACACACTGACACCATGAGTATTTCTCTGGGTATAACACGACGACGTGGGATTGCAGACGTGCTTAAATATAGACTAGTTCAGAAAACCTTATTAATCAATACAATAACAATTACAATAATCATGATAATACAAATCATAATAACTTTACCATTTAGGATTAACATACCTTGATACTAGACTGCTCTGCCCCCTTGTGATGTAAATAAAACACAGAACTTGTGGATCAACAAAACTATTCAAACTGTGCCTCCAAAAAACTCCAATGCTTTCAAATATTTTTTGCCATCTCACTATAGAGACACAATACACTAAGAGGGGGACATTTTCATTTTAGAAAAAAATACAAGGAAATGTTGCTAAATATCTTCTTCTATATCATTTGTGCTCACAGACTATCTTGTAATTTCTCAGATTGAAATATGTGAAAAAATGTTTGAAGTATGTTAGTCGATGATATTAAACTTCCTTAATGATCATCTGTAGTTACATATTGTAAACTGAAGTGCTGTGTACCTCCAACCATTTTCATCAACTGATTATACTTTGTTAATTCACTGTAAAGACACGCAGATGTATTAACATAACAGTGAAAGGTTTTTGGCAGCGTAGAGGAAACAAAAACATCAGACGTGTCTCGCCAAAATGAGGACTTTGTTTGAATGCTTAAATCAACCCTTATGATAAGCAAGCAAATTGTATGTTTATTGTTGTTGATGTTGTTAATTACTACTACTACTACTACAGTAACAAAAGACATTTATTTTTAGAGGTTTACGCAAGGTACTGTTCACTGATTAAACTCGGAGTGTTGGCACACTTTCAGAAAGAATGACCAACAGCTGTTAAAAAGCCCAAGAAAACAATGATGTCATTGTATTTGTTCTGAGAGTAAAATGCATCAAATAAAACATGATGTCAGTCTCACAGTAAAAAAACTACTTCTGCGCGATGTGCTGACAAAAACGTGATTGGAACTTATTTAATGTGAAGATAGCGATGACTAATGCGTTCCCCTGTCTCAGGGGCACTTTCGTTTACTCCATCATCACTGTAAAAAAAAGGTCAATTTGCGCATGATAATAGCGTCTTATACATAATCAGCAAACATATCACCTTTACATAGCACAACTATTGACTTAGAAATTTCAAAGCACATCTGATTATGAACTTAAAGAATAAAAAGTGAGTTTTATTATCAGTTTTGCATAAGCACGATAAAATAAAATGTAAGGGAAAAAATACATATCAATCCAACATTGCTTAAAATCTTGGTAAGAAGGATACAACTACTATATTATGTCACCAACTGTGTACCAAATTAACTTGTGGGAGAGAGTCTTATTTGGGAATGCCTCCATCTATCAAGACCGCCACAGAATGAACCAATATTAGAGCACAATGGAGAAAGAGGCTCACTTTTCATGTTCCTATGGCTCTGAAACATTGATAGAAAGTACTCCACTCCATCTGAGCATCAATTCTAAAGAAGTTCATACAATTACATTAAATAAGAGCAAAACAATATTCGAACTATTTAGAAAATGCAATACCAAAGAAAATTCACTAAATTGAAACCAGAAAGGAGAAAATCATGACAGAATAAAATAAAGAGGCAAACACTCCTACAAGAGCTTCAAAGGGTCAAATTGATTTCAGCACCATGGACAGAGCAGAAAGGACAAAATGTCAAACAGTCCATTTACCAAAGCATGAACAACAATCATGACAAGAGATGGATCGAATTTTAATACAAAATAAGACCTTCATATAACAATTTGACCTAACACTGACAACTGAATTCTTCAGGGGTCTTCAGACAATATTTGGATGTTACGAAAAAGTCAATTTAATCAAAGCCACAGAAAGAACAATGCAACTGAAGGAAACAAAATAACGTTGCACAATGACAACAGACGGATTAACACTATTTGAATGATATAAAATCTGTCCCTACCTCAGGAGAACTATCACAATCTCCAAAGGCTTCAGCAAAGTCTGAAGGACTTTTCCTCAGAGTCTGGTCAGCAGGCAGTGTGTTGTCATTGTAAGAACTGACGAACTTAAAGTCACTGGTTCTAGAGCCTGTTGTCAGGTAGGCGTCATAATTGTAAGCGCTGCGTAAAGTTCCTGTTCCGTCAACATCTGCGTAATTAGGAGGGAGATAAGCGCTGGGGATGGCAACTGCTCCATCAAACAACAGCCTGGGCTTTCTCCTGCGACAAAACCTCACACCCAGGATGATGATGATGAAGGTCAGAAAAAAGGTGGACACAGACACCAGCGCGATGATCAGATAAGAGGTCAGTTTGGAGTTCTTCTCATCATAAGAAATATCCTTCAGTTCGGGCACCTCAGCCAAGTTATCAGAAATCAGTAAATACATGGAACAGGTGGCAGAGAGAGAGGGGGCTGTCCGTTATCTTTCACTGACACAATAAGGTTCTGTTTCATGCTGTCAGACTCAGAAATGTCCCGCTGTGTCCTGATCTCTCCGCTGTGGACACCGATAGTGAAAAGTCCCGGATCAGTGGATTTCACTATATCATAGGACAGCCAGGCGTTCTGTCCGAGTCCGCGTCCACCGCGATCACTTTGGACACCAGAGAGCCTCCGTGTGCAGCTTTGGGGACCAGCTCGGTCATGAAGGAGTTGCCCTCCGGGGCGGGGTACAGTATCTGAGGACAGTTGTCATTCACATCCGATATGAAGACACTGACGGTCACGTTGCTGCTGAGCGGAGGAGAACCGTTGTCTCTGGCCATCACGTGGACTTTAAAACTCCTGAACTGTTCATAATCAAACGACCTCACAGCGTGGATCACCCCCGTGTCTCCGTTAACAGACACATAGGAGGACACCGGGGCACCGTTCACCTCACCAGCTAACAGAGAATAAATCACTGTACCGTTTTGTCTCCAGTCGGGGTCTCGAGCAGTAACGGAACATAAAGTGGAGCCAGGTTTGTTGTTTTCACTCACATATGCGCTGTAGGACTGTTCCTCAAACACAGGTGGGTTGTCGTTGATGTCTGCTACAGATAACTGAACAGTTTTAGAGGAGGACAGAGGTGGAGAGCCCTCGTCAGTGGCACTGATTGTAATGTTGTAATCAGACACTAGTTCACGGTCCAGTTGTCCTGTGGTCACCAGAGAATAATAGTTTTTAATAGAAGGAACCAACTTAAAAGGGACGTTTTGCTGAATGGAGCAGCGGACCTGTCTGTTATTCTCAGAGTCTCTATCCTGAACGTTAATGATGCCCACCTCTGTACCAGGTGACACGTTCTCAGGTATGGGGTTAGTCAGCGATTTTAGGTTTATAACTGGAGCATTATCATTCATATCAGTAATCTCAATAATTAACGTTGCATACGACACTAATCCCAGACCATCGTTTGCGCTGATCTGCATTTCATATGACGACATTTTCTCATAATCAATAGCTGCAGCTACTCTCACTTCTCCTGATTTAGGATTTAGAGAAAACACGTTGATATATTCATCTGAAACGTGATCAAATCCATAGGTGATTTCGCTATTTAGTCCTTCGTCAGCATCAGTAGCACTCACTGTAATCACCAGTGTTTCCATAGGAGAGTTTTCAGGCAGACTGGCTTTATAAACGGCCTGGCTAAACACTGGCACGTTATCATTAGCATCCAGCACAGTGACGTGTATGACTACAGTACCTGATCTCCGAGGAGAGCCTCCATCGAATGCGGTAAGCAACAACATAATCTCTTTTTTGTCCTCTCTGTCTAATTCTCTGTCTAAAACTAATTCACAATATTTCCGTCCGCCGGATTTTGTGTTTACATTTAATTTGAAATGATCGTTCTCCTGAAGTGAGTAGCTCTGAACAGCATTTTCCCCGATGTCTCCATCGTGTGCCTCTCCTACGACAAAATGCGCACCCTTCACGGCCGATTCACGAATTTCAATCTTGAGGGACTCCGCTTTAAACTGCGGAGAATTGTCGTTAATATCTTGAACTCGGATACTAACACGGTGCAGCTCTAAAGGGTTTTCCAGCACCAGTTCCTGTTTCAGAACACACGATGCCTTTTTAGCACAAAGCCCTTCTCTGTCGATCCTTTCTTGTACGATCAAGTCTCCGGTGTTGAGATTTACACCGCAGTACTGGACGCTGTTATCCTCAGTATCGATACGGGCCTTGCGAGCAGACAGTCTGCCCAAATCAAGTCCCAGATCCTTAGCGATATTTCCAATTACAGATCCACGTTTCATCTCCTCCGGGATAGAGTAGCTCACATCTCCATAGACGAGGTGGAGGACAAGAGAAACAAAAGCAAGGCCGTAGAGCAGCGCAAATCTGCTGCTGTATCCCATTGTTACCTCGAGAAAGACCACTACTGCTACCGAGAATGTCAAAATATATCCACAATGTAACTGTGATTTCCTCCAACATACAAAATCTTCACAGTGTGGTCATATCACGAAGCGTTTTTGTCAACTACGGTACAACAGCAGAATCAGGCTTTAAATTCGCTGAGACAGAAGGGTGGAGAATGACCATGTCCTCTGGTTTACTGGTACACACTGACACCATGAGTATTTCTCTGGGTATAACAAGGAAAAGTAGGATTTCTGATGTGCTGAAATATATGCTATTTCAGAGAACCTTATTCATCAAAACAACTACAATAATAATAGCAATCATAACTTTGCCCGTTTAGGTTTAACAAACTTGAATACAAGACTGCTCTGCCCCCTTATGATGTAAATAAAGCAACACAAAAAATGGTGATCGACATAACACTATTCAGACTGTTTCCAAATCGATCCAATGGTTTCACATTATTTTTGGCATGTCAATATATAGACACAATACACACACTAAGAGGGGGGGCACTTTCATTTTAGATAGTGTAGAAGAAAATGTTATTGTTTATCATTTATTCTCTCACAGTCTATCATGTAAATGTTTAGATTGAAATATACGTAAAAATTAAGAATGCCAGTCAATGTTATCAAATTTATACTGACTGATCATTTGAAGTCAGACTGTAAATTGAAGTGTTGTGTGCCTCCAACCATATTGCTAACGGTATGTACTCTGTTATTACACTGTAAAGACACACATATCTATTCGCATGATTGTCCTACAAGATTTTGATAACTTGGAGGAGACAAAAGCATCAGACATGTTTCTCTCCAAAATAAGGTCTTTGCATAAATGCTCGAAACTACCTTAATGATGAGCAACAAAAACGTTGTTGTTGTTGTTGTTGTTGTGAACATCAGTAACATAACATCTTTTTTAGATAGAGCCTTAAACGTGGTGTTATTGTTCACTGATTTAACTCTGAATGTTGAAACACATTTAGAGAGAATGACCAACAGATGTTACAAAGCCCAAGAAAACAATGTTGACAGTTAATGGGGGCGGCAGTAGCTCAGTCTGTAGGGAGTTGGCTTGGGAACCGGAGGGTCACCGGTTCAAGTCCCGACATGGACCAAAAACTGAGTGTGAACTGGTAGCTGGAGAGGTGCCAGTTTGCCTCTTGGGCACTGCCGAGGTGCCCCTGAGCAAGGCACCAAACCCCCAGCTGCTCGGGGCGCTTGTCAGGAGCAGCCCCCTCACTCTGACATCTCTCCATTAATGCATGTATGTGTGTTTCAGGTCTGCATGTACCATGTATGAGTTTAACAGAGTGTAAATTGAATTTCCCCCATTGTGGGACTAATAAAGGTAGATCTTCTCTTCTCTTCTTCTAATTGATTTTGTTGCAACACTAAAAATGTATCCAATAAAACACTATCCGAGTTTGAAGAGAAAAAAAGCATGAACTAGTTCTGCTATGTGCTTTGTCAAGAAATGTTTGCATTTGTTGCATTTGAATGGAGATATTATTTAAATACTTTCCCTCTCTTGCTGGTAATTTATTGAAGCATCAGTTGCAAGAAAAGGTGCATTTAGACAAGACAAAAGTGTCTTACAATAGTCCTCTAAAAAAAATCAAACATGATAAAGCACATTAGTTAATTTAGAAACTAATCCCTTGAGTATGATAATTATGTCAAAACTCCTCTGATTTTCAATAAAACTATTCAAGTTTAAGTGTTGTAATTAGGTTTGCATGGAAACAAAGCATAATGTTATCTACCAAGGAAACACCACATCAACTTAAGGTAAATAAGGTATAATGTATTTTCAACAATGCTCACATCACTCAAGACCACAGCAGGTAAAGGAAGCACCTCTCAAGTACCAGACAAAGATGCTCACCTTTTATATTCATAGGACTCTAAGAGAGCGTCCCATTATCATTAACAAGAAGTAAGATCCATCTGTTTATCAACTCTAAAGTCGTCCAAACAATTATATCATTTAAGTGCAACAATATACTTCAGTAATACCAGTGCAGCATGAAAAAACTTATTTAGGAAATGCATTGTAAAAGCAAACTTATTTAGATGAAAAAAACAAGGACCAAATGAAAATAGAATAAAAGTAATGGGTGAATGAGCCCTGATAATGAATCACAAACAGAGTTAAGCACCATGGACAGAGAATCAGGTACAAAAATTAAAAGGTTTGCAATTTCTAGAGCAAAAATGACAGTCATGTCAGTGCATGGGGAGAATAATTTGAAGAAAACATAGGATCCCCACTTAAAAATTGGACCATATGCTGCTACCTGAATCATTTGGGCATCAATGAGAATTAAAGAAAACTATTACAAAGATTATTTGATCAAAACCAGACGAAAGAGTAGGGCAACCGAAAAAAAAAAGTTAAACTGAAGTATGAACTGAATTTCAGTAATATGAAAGGTGTCCCTACCTCAGGAGAACTATCACAATCTCCAAACGCCTCAGCAAAGTCTGAAGGACTTTTCCTCAGAGTCTGCTCAGCAGGCAGTGTGTTGTCATTGTAAGAACTGACGAACTTAAAGTCACTGGTTCTCGAGCCTGTTGTCAGGTACGCGTCATAATTGTAAGCGCTGCGCAAAGTTCCTGTTCCGTCAACATCTGCGTAATTAGGAGGGAGATAAGCGCTGGGGATGGCAACTGCTCCATCAAACAACAGTCTGGGCTTTCTCCTGCGACAAAACCGCACACCCAGGATGATGATGATGAAGGTCAGGAAAAAGGTGGACACAGACACCAGCGCGATGATCAGATAAGAGGTCAGTTTGGAGTTCTTCTCATCATAAGAAATATCCTTCAGTTCGGGCACCTCAGCCAAGTTATCAGAAATCAGTAAATACATGGAACAGGTGGCAGAGAGAGAGGGCTGTCCGTTATCTTTCACTGACACAATAAGGTTCTGTTTCATGCTGTCAGACTCAGAAATGTCCCGCTGTGTCCTGATCTCTCCGCTGTGGACACCGATAGTGAAAAGTCCCGGATCAGTGGATTTCACTATATGATAGGACAGCCAGGCGTTCTGTCCGGAGTCCGCGTCCACCGCGATCACTTTGGACACCAGAGAGCCTCCGTGTGCAGCTTTAGGGACCAGCTCGGTCATGAAGGAGTTGCCCTCCGGGGCGGGGTACAGTATCTGAGGACAGTTGTCATTCACATCCGATATGAAGACACTGACGGTCACGTTGCTGCTGAGCGGAGGAGAACCGTTGTCTCTGGCCATCACGTGGACTTTAAAACTCCTGAACTGTTCATAATCAAACGACCTCACAGCGTGGATCACCCCCGTGTCTCCGTTAACAGAGAGATAGGAGGACACCGGGGCACCGTTCACCTCACCAGCTAACAGAGAATAAATCACTGTACCGTTTTGTCTCCAGTCGGGGTCTCGAGCAGTAACGGAACACAAAGTGGAGCCAGGTTTGTTGTTTTCACTCACATATGCGCTGTAGGACTGTTCCTCAAACACAGGTGGGTTGTCGTTGATGTCTGCTACAGATAACTGAACAGTTTTAGAGGAGGACAGAGGTGGAGAGCCCTCGTCGGTGGCAACGATTGTAATGTTGTAATCAGACACTAGTTCACGGTCCAGTTGTCCTGTGGTCACCAGAGAATAATAGTTTTTAATAGAAGGAACCAACTTAAAAGGGACGTTTTGCCGAATGGAGCAGCGGACCTGTCTGTTATTCTCAGAGTCTCTATCCTGAACGTTAATGATGCCCACCTCTGTACCAGGTGACACGTTCTCAGGTATGGGGTTAGTCAGCGACTTTAGGTTTATAACTGGAGCATTATCATTCATATCAGTAATCTCAATAATTAACGTTGCATACGACACTAATCCCAGACCATCGTTTGCGCTGATCTGCATTTCATATGACGACATTTTCTCATAATCAATAGCTGCAGCTACTCTCACTTCTCCTGATTTAGGATTTAGAGAAAACACGTTGATATATTCATCTGAAACGTGATCAAATCCATAGGTGATTTCGCTATTTAGTCCTTCGTCAGCATCAGTAGCACTCACTGTAATCACCAGTGTTTCCAGAGGAGAGTTTTCAGGCAGACTGGCTTTATAAACGGCCTGGCTAAACACTGGCACGTTATCATTAGCATCCAGTACAGTGACGTGTATGACTACAGTACCTGATCTCTGAGGAGAGCCTCCATCGAATGCGGTAAGCAACAACATAATCTCTTTTGTGTCCTCTCTGTCTAATTCTCTGTCTAAAACTAATTCACAATATTTCCGTCCACTACTCTTTGTCTTTACATTTAATTTGAAATGATCGTTCCGCTGAAGTGAGTAGCTCTGAACAGCATTTTCCCCGATGTCTCCATCGTGTGCCTCTCCCACGAGAAACTGTTCACCCTTGTCCGCCGATTCACGAATTTCAATCTTGAGGGACTCCGCTTTAAACTGCGGTGAATTATCGTTAATATCTTGAACTCGGATACTAACACGGTGCAGCTCTAAAGGGTTTTCCAGCACCAGTTCCTGTTTCAGAACACACGATGCCTTTTTAGCACAAAGCCCTTCTCTGTCGATCCTTTCTTGTACGATCAAGTCTCCGGTGTTGAGATTTACACCGCAGTACTGGACGCTGTTATCCTCAGTATCGATACGGGCCTTGCGAGCAGACAGTCTACCCAAATCAAGTCCCAGATCCTTGGCGATATTTCCAATTACAGATCCACGTTTCATCTCCTCCGGGATAGAGTAGCTCACATCTCCATAGACGAGGTGGAGGACAAGACAAACAAAAGCAAGGCCGTAGAGGCAGCGCAAATCTGCTGCTGTATCCCATTGTTACCTCGAGAAAGACCACTACTGCTACCGAGAATGTCAAAATATATCCACAATGTAACTGTGATTTCCTCCAACATACAAAATCTTCACAGTGTGGTCATATCACGAAGCGTTTTTGTCAACTACGGTACAACAGCAGAATCAGGCTTTAAATTCGCTGAGACAGAAGGGTGGAGAATGACCATGTCCTCTGGTTTACTGGTACACACTGACACCATGAGTATTTCTCTGGGTATAACAAGGAAAAGTAGGATTTCTGATGTGCTGAAATATATGCTATTTCAGAGAACCTTATTCATCAAAACAACTACAATAATAATAGCAATCATAACTTTGCCCGTTTAGGTTTAACAAACTTGAATACAAGACTGCTCTGCCCCCTTATGATGTAAATAAAGCAACACAAAAAATGGTGATCGACATAACACTATTCAGACTGTTTCCAAAACATATCAATATACAGACACAATACACACACTAAGAGGGAGGACACTTTCATTTTAGATAGTGTAGAAGAAAATGTTATTGTTTATCATTTATTCTCTCACAGTCTATCATGCAAATGTTTAGATTGAAATATACGTAAAAATTAAGAAAGCCAATCAATGATATCAAATTTATACTGACTGATCATTTGAAGTCAGACTGTAAATTGAAGTGTTGTGTGCCTCCAACCATATCGCTAACGGTATGTACTCTGTTATTACACTGTAAAGACACACATACCTATTGGCATGATTGTCCTACAAGATTTTGATAACTTGGAGGAGACAAAAACATCAGACATGTTTCTCTCCAAAATAAGGTCTTTGCATAAATGCTCGAAACTACCTTAATGATGAGCAACAAAAACGTTGTTGTTGTTGAAAACATCAGCAACATAACATCTTTTTTTAGATAGAGCCTTAAATGTGGTGTTATTGTTCACTGATTTAACTCTGAATGTTGAAACACATTTAGAGAGAATGACCAACAGATGTTACAAAGCCCAAGAAAACAATGTTGACAGTTAATTGATTTTGTTGCAACACGAAAAATGTATCCAATAAAACACTATCCGAGTTTGAAGAGAAAAAAAGCATGAACTAGTTCTGCTATGTGCTTTGTCAAGAAATGTTTGCATTTGTTGCATTTGAATGGAGATATTGTTTAAATACTTTCCCTCTCTTGCTGGTAATTTATTGAATTATCAGTTGCAAGAAAAGGTGCATTTAGACAAGACAAAAGTGTCTTACAATAGTCCTCTAAAAAAAAAAATCAAACCTGATAAAGCACATTGTTTAATTTAGAAACTAATCCCTTGAGTATGATAATTATGTCAAAACTCCTCTGATTTTCAATAAAACTATTCAAGTTTAAGTGTTGCAATTAGGTTTGCATGGACAACAATGCATAATGTTATCTACCAAGGAAACACCACATCAACTTAAGGTAAATAAGGTATAATGTATTTTCAACAATGCTCACATCACTCAAGACCACAGCAGGTAAAGGAAGCACCTCTCAAGTACCAGACAAAGATGCTCACCTTTTATATTCATAGGACTCTAAGAGAGCGTCCCATTATCATTAACAAGAAGTAAGATCCATCTGTGTATCAACTCTAAAGGCGTCCAAACAATTATATCATTTAAGTGCAACAATATACTTCATTAATACCAGTGCAGCATGAAAAAACTTATTTAGGAAATGCATTGTAAAAGCAAAATATTTAGATGAAAAAAACAAGGACCAAATGAAAATAGAATAAAAGTAATGGGTGAATGAGCCCTGATAATGAATCACAAACAGAGTTAAGCACCATGGACAGAGAATCAGGTACAAAAATTAAAAGGTTTGCAATTTCTAGAGCAACAATGACAGTCATGTCAGTGCATGGGGAGAATAATTTGAAGAAAACATAGGATCCCCACTTAAAAATTGGACCATATGCTGCTACCTGAATCATTTGGGCATCAATGAGAATTAAAGAAAACTATTACAAAGATTATTTAATCAAAACCAGACGAAAGAGAAGGGCAACCGAAAAAAAAAAGTTAAACTGAAGTATGAACTGAATTTCAGTAATATGAAAGGTGTCCCTACCTCAGGAGAGCTATCACAATCTCCAAACGCCTCAGCAAAGTCTGAAGGACTTTTCCTCAGAGTCTGGTCAGCAGGCAGTGTGTTGTCATTGTAAGAACTGACGAACTTAAAGTCACTGGTTCTAGAGCCTGTTGTCAGGTAGGCGTCATAATTGTAAGCGCTGCGTAAAGTTCCTGTTCCGTCAACATCTGCGTAATTAGGAGGGAGATAAGCGCTGGGGATGGCAACTGCTCCATCAAACAACAGTCTGGGCTTTCTCCTGCGACAAAACCTCACACCCAGGATGATGATGATGAAGGTCAGAAAAAAAGGTGGACACAGACACCAGCGCGATGATCAGATAAGAGGTCAGTTTGGAGTTCTTCTCATCATAAGAAATATCCTTCAGTTCGGGCACCTCAGCCAAGTTATCAGAAATCAGTAAATACATGGAACAGGTGGCAGAGAGAGGGCTGTCCGTTATCTTTCACTGACACAATAAGGTTCTGTTTCATGCTGTCAGACTCAGAAATGTCCCGCTGTGTCCTGATCTCTCCGCTGTGGACACCGATAGTGAAAAGTCCCGGATCAGTGGATTTCACTATATGATAGGACAGCCAGGCGTTCTGTCCGGAGTCCGCGTCCACCGCGATCACTTTGGACACCAGAGAGCCTCCGTGTGCAGCTTTGGGGACCAGCTCGGTCATGAAGGAGTTGCCCTCCGGGGCGGGGTACAGTATCTGAGGACAGTTGTCATTCACATCCGATATGAAGACACTGACGGTCACGTTGCTGCTGAGCGGAGGAGAACCGTTGTCTCTGGCCATCACGTGGACTTTAAAACTCCTGAACTGTTCATAATCAAACGACCTCACAGCGTGGATCACCCCCGTGTCTCCGTTAACAGAGAGATAGGAGGACACCGGGGCACCGTTCACCTCGCCAGCTAACAGAGAATAAATCACCGTGCCGTTTTGTCTCCAGTCGGGGGGGTCTCGAGCAGTAACGGAACATAAAGTGGAGCCAGGTTTGTTGTTTTCACTCACATATGCGCTGTAGGACTGTTCCTCAAACACAGGTGGGTTGTCGTTGATGTCTGCTACAGATAACTGAACAGTTTTAGAGGAGGACAGAGGTGGAGAGCCCTCGTCAGTGGCACTGATTGTAATGTTGTAATCAGACACTAGTTCACGGTCCAGTTGTCCTGTGGTTACCAGAGAATAATAGTTTTTAATAGAAGGAACCAACTTAAAAGGGACGTTTTGCTGAATGGAGCAGCGGACCTGTCTGTTATTCTCAGAGTCTCTATCCTGAACGTTAATGATGCCCACCTCTGTACCAGGTGACACGTTCTCAGGTATGGGGTTAGTCAGGGATTTTAGGTGTATAACCGGGGCGTTGTCATTCACATCAGTGATAGAAATTATAACTTTTGCTTCCGAAGAGAGACCATAACCATCTTTGGCCTCAACATTCACTTCATATTTCGACCCATCTTCATAATCGATGTCACCTGTCACACTGATTTCTCCAGTATTTTCATCCAGAGAGAAAAGTTTACGTGATTTATCAGACAGTCGGCTAAATTCATATGTAACTTCTCCGTTTACACCTTCGTCGGCGTCTGATGCACTTACAGTGATAACTGGGGTTTTAACAGGCGAGTTTTCCGGTAACGTGGCTGTATAAACAGACTCGGTAAAAACCGGGGCGTTATCATTAGCATCAAGTACAATGACGTGAATGACTACAGACCCGGATCTCTGAGGAGAGCCTCCATCTACAGCTGTGAGCAATAATTTCATTTCCTGCTGCTCCTCTCGGTCTAACTCCTTATCTAAAACCAACTCACCATATTTACTGCCAGCATTTGTCGTCTGAATATTAAACACAAAATGAGGGTTTTGCTGCAAAATGTAGCTTTCAACCGAGTTCTTGCCTATATCTGCATCGTGTGCTGCATTAACGCGATACTTAGCTCCTTTGGCAGCTGACTCTGTGATTTCCAGTTTGACAGTATCCTTCGGGAAAATTGGTGCATTATCGTTTATGTCCTGCACCTGCAGGGACAACCGGTGTAACTCCAAAGGATTCTCTAATAGCAAGTCGAATTTAAGAACACACGAAGGCTTTTCTCCACAGTGCTCCTCTCGGTCTATTCTTTCCGCAACGATTAAATCTCCGCTGCGGAGGTTAATCCCGCAATATTGTCTGTCGCTTCCTTCCATGTCAACACGAGCTTTGCGATCAGACAGTCTGCCCACCTCCAGTCCCAGATCCTTGGCGACATTTCCAATAACAGATCCGCGTTTGAGCTCCTCTTGTACAGAATAGCTCAGGTCTCCGTGTGCGTGGTGCACCGAAACAAAGAAAAAGATGAAGCCATAGCTTTGGAGAACGCTCCGTCTATTCATCATCCTCAGACAGCAAACCGACTACACAAGTTCAGTTTAAAGCATTAAATACGTTATTCGATCAGTGTATGTTCCGTCCAAGCATTTGTCGTCTTTGTTGAAGACTGAACAGAACACAATGATGGTCGATTCAAATAATGGGTGGTGTGCAAAGCAGGAGAGCATTTCACTGCATAGCTGGTCTATAGCGACATCCTGAGTACAAATGAAATATAACAGTATTATCAAAGTGCTGCAAATTTCCTAAACATTATCAGGTCGTCTGGCTTTAATGTTCAATAAAAATACACTCTGAAAACGTATTTAAACGCGTATTGATGTTATACCGTTTATTTTGTCTTTAAGTTAAGAAAGATGCCTGTTCTTTGTATTATAAGGCTGTACAAACAAAATTATGCACGTCATAGTGACAATACTAACACTCCCCAAATATTACATAACGTTGGACCGCAGATCATGCCCTGAGTGTTGCGCGCTAAATATTCCCAACTTTGCTCAGAAACGCATCTCTCAGTCATCATAATATAGATTCCTGCATAGTTGTTAAAATGGAGAGGTCTTCCGACAGATTCCTCAAATGACCACTTGAGTGAGATAAAAATGTAATAAAAAAGATATATGACAAATTTAAACAACACAAAAAGTGCAGAGCAACGGAATGCCTCGTACGTTGCACTGATGCAAAAAAGTATTTTTGATATTAACTTTAAAACTAAAGGGAACATAATTCTAAGACAAAAAAATGTCAATATCAGTAAATTTAAATTACTCAATAATAAGATGCAATTAAAACATGAAATGTACTCTGACTGCACAATATGTAAGCTCACTCCAATGATGTGAATTTTTAGATGTTTTGTTTTACCTTTTAGAAAAGTAAAATGAAATGCAGAGCATGAATGTTAATTACCAAATCTGACACCTGTCTCAAGAAAACAAATGTGCAGGTAAAATAGTCAACTAAAATGTGAGGAAATACAAGACAGATGTAAGCTGCATCAAAAGGGCAACAAGGAGGTTCAGAACTAAGGACAGAGACACAACTGACAAACTGCAGCTAAGCTCAACTTTTCTTTAAGTGACACGTCTGTCCTGAGTTATAAAGCTTGACACACAAGACTGTCTCCTCCAACAGTGATCTACTTCAAGCACTTCATCATAGTAGCAGGACAACACACCCCAAAGTGGACCACTCATGTCATTTAATACTGCATGTAAGATATCCCAAGTTCGCTTAGAAATCTCTCTCTCTCTCTCTCTCTCTCTCTCTCTCGAAAACTTCCATTAAAAGAAATCAACTAATAAAAATATACATGATGCATAAAACACTACTAAAAAAAAGAGTGGAGCAACAGCATGCCTGTGTCTTACACTGGTGACTTTGATGTGGGATTTAAAAGTAAAAGAAAGGAGGTAAATAACAGAATTATAGAAGTAGCCATTTAATGTGAGGCGCTTAAAAACATCAGTTGTTACTCGATGACAGTAACACTTACCTAATACTTCCACTGATGTATATCTTCCTTGTTTTATTTAACTATTTAGCCTAAAAACCAACAGTAGCAAAGCCCAGATGTTAATTACAAAATGGGACACATATGTCTCAGGAAAACAGATTTGGATGTAAAACGTCTAAAACAATGGCAATGTGAGAAAATATAAGACAGTGTTAAGTTGCTCTGGAAAATGCATTCAAAGAGAAACGTCGAGGTTCAACGCAAGGACAGAGACACAAAAATGAACTGCAGCTCAACTCCAACAAAAAATACAACAAACACATCAACAGCCACTATTCCATTCACCACAGAATTGAAAGTATCTCAATATTGCGAAAGAAAAAGTCTTTAGTTAAATCGATGTATCATCACACTCAATGCCGATATTTAGAAACAAATAAAACAAACAGGGAACACAAACAAATGATAACTGTATATGGTTGCCATTATAGTGCAAATAGGTCAAAAATGTATCCAACGCCCGTTCCTACCTCAGG
>CAMQGK010000627.1:405000-423357 GCA_947000775.1 Pterois miles | reverse complement strand
CCTGGCCCTGGCCTGGCCTGGCCTGGCCTGGCCTGGCCTGGCCTGGCCTGGCCTGGCCCTGGCCCTGGCCCTGGCCTGGCCTGGCCTGGCCTGGCCCTGGCCCTGGCCCTGGCCTGGCCTGGCCTGGCCTGGCCTGGCCTGGCCTGGCCTGGCCCTGGCCTGGCCTGGCCTGGCCCTGGCCTGGCCTGGCCTGGCCTGGCCCTGGCCTGGCCTGGCCTGGCCTGGCCCTGGCCCTGGCCTGGCCTGGCCTGGCCTGGCCTGGCCTGGCCTGGCCTGGCCCTGGCCTGGCCCTGGCCTGGCCTGGCCCTGGCCTGGCCTGGCCTGGCCTGGCCTGGCCCTGGCCTGGCCCTGGCCTGGCCTGGCCTGGCCTGGCCCTGGCCTGGCCTGGCCTGGCCCTGGCCCTGGCCTGGCCTGGCCTGGCCCTGGCCTGGCCTGGCCTGGCCTGGCCTGGCCCTGGCCTGGCCTGGCCCTGGCCTGGCCTGGCCTGGCCTGGCCCCTGGCCTGGCCTGGCCTGGCCTGGCCTGGCCTGGCCCTGGCCTGGCCTGGCCCTGGCCCTGGCCCTGGCCTGGCCGGCCTGGCCCTGGCCTGGCCTGGCCCTGGCCTGGCCTGGCCTGGCCTGGCCTGGCCTGGCCCTGGCCTGGCCTGGCCTGGCCTGGCCTGGCCTGGCCCCTGGCCTGGCCTGGCCTGGCCTGGCCTGGCCCTGGCCTGGCCCTGGCCTGGCCTGGCCTGGCCTGGCCCTGGCCTGGCCTGGCCTGGCCTGGCCTGGCCTGGCCTGGCCTGGCCTGGCCTGGCCCTGGCCTGGCCTGGCCTGGCCCTGGCCTGGCCTGGCCTGGCCCTGGCCTGGCCTGGCCTGGCCTGGCCTGGCCTGGCCTGGCCCTGGCCTGGCCTGGCCTGGCCCTGGCCCTGGCCTGGCCTGGGCCTGGCCTGGCCTGGCCTGGCCTGGCCTGGCCTGGCCTGGCCTGGCCCTGGCCTGGCCTGGCCTGGCCTGGCCCTGGCCTGGCCTGGCCTGGCCTGGCCTGGCCTGGCCTGGCCTGGCCTGGCCTGGCCTGGCCTGGCCCTGGCCTGGCCTGGCCTGGCCTGGCCTGGCCTGGCCTGGCCTGGCCTGGCCTGGCCTGGCCTGGCCTGGCCTGGCCTGGCCTGGCCTGGCCCTGGCCTGGCCTGGCCTGGCCTGGCCTGGCCTGGCCTGGCCTGGCCTGGCCTGGCCTGGCCTGGCCTGGCCTGGCCTGGCCTGGCCTGGCCCTGGCCTGGCCTGGCCTGGCCTGGCCTGGCCTGGCCCTGGCCCTGGCCTGGCCTGGCCCTGGCCTGGCCCTGGCCTGGCCTGGCCCTGGCCTGGCCTGGCCTGGCCTGGCCTGGCCTGGCCCTGGCCTGGCCCTGGCCCTGGCCTGGCCTGGCCTGGCCTGGCCTGGCCTGGCCTGGCCTGGCCTGGCCTGGCCTGGCCTGGCCCTGGCCTGGCCCTGGCCCTGGCCTGGCCTGGCCTGGCCTGGCCCTGGCCCTGGCCCTGGCCCTGGCCTGGCCTGGCCTGGCCCTGGCCTGGCCCCTGGCCTGGCCTGGCCCTGGCCTGGCCTGGCCTGGCCCCTGGCCCTGGCCTGGCCTGGCCTGGCCTGGCCTGGCCTGGCCTGGCCCTGGCCCTGGCCCTGGCCTGGCCCTGGCCCTGGCCCTGGCCTGGCCTGGCCTGGCCCTGGCCTGGCCTGGCCTGGCCTGGCCTGGCCTGGCCTGGCCTGGCCCTGGCCTGGCCCTGGCCTGGCCCTGGCCTGGCCTGGCCTGGCCTGGCCTGGCCTGGCCTGGCCTGGCCTGGCCCTGGCCTGGCCTGGCCTGGCCCTGGCCTGGCCTGGCCTGGCCTGGCCTGGCCTGGCCTGGCCTGGCCTGGCCTGGCCCTGGCCTGGCCCTGGCCTGGCCTGGCCTGGCCTGGCCTGGCCTGGCCCTGGCCTGGCCCTGGCCCTGGCCTGGCCTGGCCTGGCCCTGGCCTGGCCCTGGCCCTGGCCTGGCCTGGCCTGGCCTGGCCTGGCCTGGCCTGGCCTGGCCTGGCCTGGCCTGGCCTGGCCCTGGCCCTGGCCCTGGCCTGGCCTGGCCTGGCCTGGCCTGGCCTGGCCTGGCCTGGCCTGGCCTGGCCTGGCCTGGCCCTGGCCTGGCCTGGCCTGGCCTGGCCTGGCCCTGGCCTGGCCTGGCCTGGCCTGGCCTGGCCTGGCCTGGCCTGGCCTGGCCTGGCCCTGGCCTGGCCTGGCCCTGGCCTGGCCTGGCCCTGGCCTGGCCCTGGCCTGGCCTGGCCTGGCCTGGCCTGGCCTGGCCCTGGCCCTGGCCTGGCCTGGCCTGGCCTGGCCTGGCCTGGCCTGGCCTGGCCTGGCCCTGGCCTGGCCTGGCCTGGCCTGGCCTGGCCTGGCCTGGCCTGGCCTGGCCCTGGCCTGGCCTGGCCTGGCCTGGCCTGGCCTGGCCTGGCCCTGGCCTGGCCTGGCCTGGCCTGGCCTGGCCCTGGCCCTGGCCTGGCCTGGCCTGGCCTGGCCCTGGCCTGGCCTGGCCTGGCCTGGCCTGGCCTGGCCTGGCCCTGGCCTGGCCTGGCCTGGCCTGGCCTGGCCTGGCCTGGCCTGGCCTGGCCTGGCCTGGCCTGGCCTGGCCTGGCCTGGCCTGGCCTGGCCTGGCCTGGCCTGGCCTGGCCTGGCCCTGGCCTGGCCTGGCCTGGCCCTGGCCTGGCCTGGCCCTGGCCTGGCCTGGCCTGGCCCTGGCCTGGCCTGGCCTGGCCTGGCCTGGCCCTGGCCCTGGCCTGGCCTGGCCCTGGCCCTGGCCCTGGCCCTGGCCTGGCCCTGGCCTGGCCTGGCCTGGCCTGGC
The DNA here is from genome assembly GCA_947000775.1 of Pterois miles. Classification (NCBI taxonomy): domain Eukaryota; kingdom Metazoa; phylum Chordata; class Actinopteri; order Perciformes; family Scorpaenidae; genus Pterois; species Pterois miles. The sequence goes on along the minus strand of CAMQGK010000627.1, from coordinate 420,537 downwards.
CTGGCCTGGCCTGGCCTGGCCCTGGCCCTGGCCTGGCCTGGCCTGGCCTGGCCTGGCCTGGCCCTGGCCTGGCCTGGCCTGGCCTGGCCTGGCCTGGCCTGGCCCTGGCCCCTGGCCCTGGCCTGGCCTGGCCTGGCCTGGCCTGGCCTGGCCCTGGCCCTGGCCCTGGCCTGGCCTGGCCTGGCCTGGCCTGGCCTGGCCTGGCCTGGCCCTGGCCTGGCCTGGCCTGGCCTGGCCCTGGCCTGGCCTGGCCTGGCCTGGCCTGGCCTGGCCTGGCCTGGCCTGGCCTGGCCTGGCCTGGCCTGGCCTGGCCTGGCCTGGCCTGGCCTGGCCTGGCCTGGCCTGGCCTGGCCTGGCCCTGGCCCTGGCCTGGCCCCTGGCCTGGCCTGGCCTGGCCTGGCCTGGCCTGGCCTGGCCTGGCCTGGCCTGGCCTGGCCCTGGCCTGGCCTGGCCCTGGCCTGGCCTGGCCTGGCCTGGCCTGGCCTGGCCTGGCCTGGCCTGGCCTGGCCTGGCCTGGCCTGGCCTGGCCTGGCCTGGCCTGGCCTGGCCTGGCCTGGCCTGGCCTGGCCTGGCCCTGGCCTGGCCTGGCCTGGCCTGGCCTGGCCTGGCCTGGCCCTGGCCTGGCCTGGCCTGGCCCTGGCCCTGGCCCTGGCCTGGCCTGGCCTGGCCCTGGCCCTGGCCTGGCCTGGCCTGGCCTGGCCTGGCCTGGCCTGGCCTGGCCCTGGCCTGGCCCTGGCCCTGGCCTGGCCTGGCCTGGCCTGGCCCTGGCCTGGCCTGGCCTGGCCTGGCCTGGCCTGGCCTGGCCTGGCCTGGCCCTGGCCTGGCCTGGCCCTGGCCTGGCCTGGCCTGGCCCTGGCCTGGCCTGGCCTGGCCTGGCCTGGCCTGGCCTGGCCTGGCCCTGGCCCTGGCCCTGGCCCTGGCCTGGCCTGGCCTGGCCTGGCCTGGCCCTGGCCTGGCCTGGCCCCTGGCCCTGGCCTGGCCTGGCCTGGCCTGGCCTGGCCTGGCCTGGCCTGGCCTGGCCTGGCCTGGCCTGGCCCTGGCCCTGGCCTGGCCTGGCCCTGGCCCTGGCCTGGCCTGGCCTGGCCTGGCCTGGCCTGGCCTGGCCTGGCCCTGGCCTGGCCTGGCCTGGCCTGGCCCTGGCCCTGGCCCTGGCCTGGCCTGGCCTGGCCTGGCCTGGCCTGGCCTGGCCTGGCCTGGCCCTGGCCCTGGCCCTGGCCCTGGCCTGGCCTGGCCTGGCCTGGCCTGGCCTGGCCTGGCCTGGCCTGGCCTGGCCTGGCCTGGCCTGGCCTGGCCCTGGCCTGGCCTGGCCTGGCCCTGGCCCTGGCCTGGCCTGGCCTGGCCTGGCCTGGCCTGGCCTGGCCTGGCCTGGCCTGGCCTGGCCTGGCCCTGGCCTGGCCTGGCCTGGCCCTGGCCTGGCCTGGCCTGGCCTGGCCTGGCCTGGCCTGGCCTGGCCTGGCCTGGCCTGGCCTGGCCTGGCCTGGCCTGGCCTGGCCTGGCCTGGCCTGGCCTGGCCTGGCCTGGCCTGGCCTGGCCTGGCCCTGGCCTGGCCTGGCCTGGCCCTGGCCTGGCCCTGGCCTGGCCTGGCCTGGCCTGGCCTGGCCTGGCCTGGCCCTGGCCTGGCCTGGCCTGGCCTGGCCTGGCCTGGCCTGGCCTGGCCTGGCCTGGCCTGGCCTGGCCTGGCCTGGCCTGGCCTGGCCTGGCCTGGCCCTGGCCCTGGCCCTGGCCTGGCCCTGGCCTGGCCTGGCCTGGCCCTGGCCTGGCCTGGCCTGGCCTGGCCTGGCCTGGCCTGGCCTGGCCTGGCCTGGCCTGGCCTGGCCCTGGCCTGGCCTGGCCTGGCCTGGCCTGGCCTGGCCTGGCCTGGCCTGGCCCTGGCCTGGCCTGGCCCTGGCCTGGCCTGGCCTGGCCTGGCCTGGCCTGGCCTGGCCTGGCCTGGCCTGGCCTGGCCTGGCCTGGCCTGGCCTGGCCTGGCCTGGCCTGGCCCTGGCCCTGGCCTGGCCTGGCCTGGCCTGGCCTGGCCTGGCCTGGCCCTGGCCTGGCCCTGGCCCTGGCCTGGCCTGGCCTGGCCTGGCCTGGCCTGGCCCTGGCCTGGCCCTGGCCCTGGCCTGGCCCCTGGCCTGGCCCTGGCCTGGCCTGGCCTGGCCTGGCCTGGCCTGGCCTGGCCTGGCCCTGGCCTGGCCTGGCCTGGCCTGGCCCTGGCCTGGCCTGGCCTGGCCCTGGCCTGGCCTGGCCTGGCCTGGCCTGGCCTGGCCTGGCCTGGCCTGGCCTGGCCTGGCCTGGCCTGGCCTGGCCTGGCCTGGCCTGGCCTGGCCTGGCCTGGCCTGGCCTGGCCTGGCCTGGCCTGGCCCTGGCCTGGCCCTGGCCTGGCCCTGGCCTGGCCCTGGCCTGGCCTGGCCTGGCCTGGCCCTGGCCTGGCCCTGGCCCTGGCCTGGCCTGGCCTGGCCTGGCCTGGCCTGGCCTGGCCTGGCCTGGCCTGGCCCTGGCCTGGCCTGGCCTGGCCTGGCCTGGCCTGGCCTGGCCTGGCCTGGCCTGGCCTGGCCTGGCCTGGCCTGGCCTGGCCCTGGCCTGGCCTGGCCTGGCCTGGCCTGGCCTGGCCTGGCCTGGCCTGGCCTGGCCTGGCCCTGGCCTGGCCTGGCCTGGCCCTGGCCTGGCCTGGCCCTGGCCTGGCCTGGCCTGGCCTGGCCTGGCCTGGCCTGGCCTGGCCTGGCCTGGCCTGGCCTGGCCTGGCCTGGCCTGGCCTGGCCTGGCCTGGCCTGGCCTGGCCTGGCCTGGCCTGGCCCTGGCCTGGCCTGGCCTGGCCCTGGCCTGGCCCTGGCCCTGGCCTGGCCCTGGCCTGGCCTGGCCTGGCCCTGGCCTGGCCTGGCCTGGCCTGGCCTGGCCCTGGCCTGGCCTGGCCTGGCCTGGCCCTGGCCCTGGCCTGGCCTGGCCTGGCCCTGGCCTGGCCCTGGCCTGGCCTGGCCTGGCCCTGGCCTGGCCTGGCCTGGCCCTGGCCCTGGCCTGGCCTGGCCTGGCCCTGGCCTGGCCCTGGCCCTGGCCCTGGCCTGGCCTGGCCCTGGCCCTGGCCCTGGCCTGGCCCTGGCCTGGCCTGGCCCTGGCCTGGCCTGGCCTGGCCCTGGCCTGGCCTGGCCTGGCCTGGCCTGGCCCTGGCCTGGCCTGGCCTGGCCTGGCCTGGCCTGGCCTGGCCTGGCCTGGCCTGGCCTGGCCCTGGCCTGGCCTGGCCTGGCCTGGCCTGGCCTGGCCTGGCCTGGCCTGGCCTGGCCTGGCCTGGCCTGGCCCTGGCCTGGCCTGGCCTGGCCTGGCCTGGCCTGGCCTGGCCTGGCCTGGCCTGGCCTGGCCTGGCCTGGCCTGGCCTGGCCTGGCCTGGCCTGGCCTGGCCTGGCCTGGCCTGGCCTGGCCTGGCCTGGCCTGGCCTGGCCTGGCCTGGCCTGGCCTGGCCTGGCCTGGCCTGGCCTGGCCTGGCCTGGCCTGGCCTGGCCTGGCCTGGCCCTGGCCTGGCCTGGCCTGGCCCTGGCCTGGCCTGGCCTGGCCCTGGCCTGGCCTGGCCTGGCCTGGCCTGGCCTGGCCTGGCCTGGCCTGGCCTGGCCTGGCCCTGGCCTGGCCGCTGGCCTGGCCTGGCCCTGGCCTGGCCTGGCCTGGCCTGGCCTGGCCTGGCCCTGGCCTGGCCTGGCCTGGCCTGGCCTGGCCTGGCCTGGCCTGGCCTGGCCTGGCCTGGCCCTGGCCTGGCCCTGGCCCTGGCCTGGCCTGGCCTGGCCTGGCCTGGCCTGGCCCTGGCCCTGGCCCTGGCCCTGGCCTGGCCTGGCCTGGCCTGGCCTGGCCCTGGCCTGGCCCTGGCCCTGGCCTGGCCCTGGCCTGGCCTGGCCTGGCCTGGCCCTGGCCCTGGCCCTGGCCTGGCCTGGCCCTGGCCTGGCCTGGCCTGGCCCTGGCCTGGCCCTGGCCCTGGCCCCTGGCCCTGGCCCTGGCCCTGGCCCTGGCCTGGCCCTGGCCCTGGCCCTGGCCCTGGCCTGGCCTGGCCCTGGCCTGGCCTGGCCTGGCCTGGCCTGGCCTGGCCTGGCCTGGCCTGGCCCTGGCCTGGCCTGGCCTGGCCTGGCCTGGCCCTGGCCTGGCCCTGGCCCTGGCCCTGGCCCTGGCCTGGCCTGGCCTGGCCTGGCCTGGCCTGGCCTGGCCTGGCCTGGCCTGGCCTGGCCTGGCCTGGCCTGGCCCCTGGCCTGGCCTGGCCTGGCCTGGCCTGGCCCTGGCCTGGCCTGGCCTGGCCTGGCCTGGCCTGGCCTGGCCTGGCCCTGGCCTGGCCTGGCCTGGCCTGGCCTGGCCTGGCCTGGCCTGGCCTGGCCTGGCCCTGGCCTGGCCTGGCCTGGCCTGGCCTGGCCCTGGCCCTGGCCTGGCCTGGCCTGGCCTGGCCTGGCCTGGCCTGGCCTGGCCTGGCCTGGCCTGGCCTGGCCTGGCCTGGCCTGGCCTGGCCTGGCCTGGCCTGGCCCTGGCCTGGCCCTGGCCCTGGCCTGGCCTGGCCTGGCCTGGCCTGGCCTGGCCTGGCCCTGGCCTGGCCTGGCCCTGGCCCTGGCCTGGCCCTGGCCCTGGCCCTGGCCTGGCCTGGCCTGGCCTGGCCTGGCCCTGGCCTGGCCTGGCCCTGGCCCTGGCCCTGGCCTGGCCTGGCCTGGCCTGGCCTGGCCTGGCCCTGGCCCTGGCCCTGGCCTGGCCCCTGGCCTGGCCCTGGCCCCTGGCCCTGGCCCCTGGCCCCTGGCCCCTGGCCCCTGGCCCTGGCCTGGCCTGGCCTGGCCCTGGCCTGGCCTGGCCCTGGCCTGGCCTGGCCCTGGCCTGGCCTGGCCTAGCCTGGCCTGGCCCTAGCCCTGGCCCTGGCCCTGGCCCTGGCCCTGGCCCTGGCCTGGCCCTAGCCCTGGCCCTGGCCCTGGCCCTGACCCTGGCCCTGGCCCTGGCCTGGCCCTGGCCTGGCCTGGCCTGGCCTGGCCCTGGCCCTAGCCTGGCCTGGCCTGGCCCTGGCCTGGCCCTAGCCCTGGCCTGGCCTGGCCCGGCCTGGCCTGGCCCTAGCCCTGGCCCTGGCCCTGGCCCTAACCCTAACCCTAACCCTAAACCCTAACCCTAACCCTAACCCTAACCCTAACCCCAACCCTCACCCTAACCCTAAAGCCTACCTTGACCCTAACCCCGACCATGACCCTAACCAACCCTAACCCTAACCCCACCCCACCCTACCCCTAACCCTAACCCCTAACCCCTAACCCTAACCCTACCCCTAATCATAACCCCTAACCCTAACCCTTATCCTAACCCTAACCCACCCTATCCCTAACCCGACCCCAACCCCTACCCTAACCCTCACCCTAACCCTAACCCTGACCCCATCCCTGACCCTCACCCAACCCGGACCCTAACAACCCCAATCCCCTACCCCTACCCTAACCCTTACCCCCACCCCCATCCCTAACCCTAACCCCACGCCCGACCCTAGCCCCACCCCCTACACCTAACCCTTCTCCCTTACTAGGCCCCACCTTGACCTGGACTCCTACCCTATCCTCCCTCACCCACTCCTTCCTCCCTACACTCTCCTCGGATCATCCCTTCCACGGGACCACTTGGGCCCTGCCAGAGTCCACCCCCACAACTGATTAAAAGTCCCATCATCTAGTGCGTGTGTCCTCTTTTACTTCACCTCTTCCCTCTGCCCCTTTTCTCCCCCCCCCCCCCCCCCCCCCTCTTTTTTCTTGTATATATGTAATTTATACATTTCTATACTTATTTAATACTTATTCACACCTCCTTGTATATACCTATATGTCTCTGTACCTCCGTGTGTGGGTGTGTACCTAATTCTATGTATATACACATATATATATATATATATATATATATATATATATATATAACTGATATTTATCTATGTTTATCTCTTATTTTATGATTATTTTTTTGCCTCTTACTCACATTCCATTGCATGTGTGTGTCTTAATGAATTCTTTTATTTATTTAATTAATTATTTAATTTACTATTTACCTACCATTGCCTCCTGTACATAGTTCCTCATCTATTATATTTTAGAGACATATATTCCTTATATGAGGAATTCTTCCGGTTATTTTATCCTTTCCTTTACTTCTTATCCCCCTGTTCCTTTCTTCTTGTCCCTACTCCACTCTCTCGGACCTTGTTTCTTTGTGTGTTTTTTTTTTGTGTGTGTGGTTTTTACTGGGGACCCTCGCATGCAGCCCCACTTTGGCACTTATATGTGTTATATTTTATTATATTTTATTACATTTTACTTAGGGCCTTGGTGACCCATGCATGGCTTGCCCTTTTAGCACTTATCGCCCTGGAGTTTTGGATGTCTCCCTTATTGGGGGCCCCTGCATGTAACCCCCATTTTAGCACTTAACGGGTTGTGAGTTTTGTTCATTGATTCTTTTAATTTTAACATCACTTTTATCTCCTGCAGGGTCCTCACAATCTACCTTTTAGCACTTACTTTTTTTTACTCTTCCCCCGTCACACCTTTATATCCCTTCATGCACTTTCCTCACCCCTCTGCTCTTCCCCTATCCTGTCCCTTTGCTCCTCCCTTCACTACACCCACCACCTCCCCGACGCCGCACTTCCTTAAAACACCCCAGTACCCTTAGCCAAAAGGATGGATTCCTGCCCAGGTGGTTTCTCTCCTGCCCGCTGGTCCGCGATCTTTGCCCGGGCCGGGACTTGAACCCGGGTCCCCCGGGGCGAAGAGCTGCTCCTTCCCCTCTCCACCACAGTCCCTCACACCACATCATAGGGTCTACATACCTACTCACCACTTCCCGGCATGGATGGATCAGTAGGCCAGTGCAATAGAGCCAAAAACAGGACCTACCTAACCCCAACCCTAACCCCAACCCTAACCCAGCCAGTGCCACTGATCCATCCGTCCATCCACCTATCATAAAGCGTGCTGCACCCACGGGGACTTGAACCTGGGTTCACCAGTTGCTGGGCCTCTGCTCTGCCACCACACCATCCAGCCTGGTGACACACCGGCCTGAAAGACTCACCCTTATTCCTCCCACCACCACACCCCATCTACATTTCAAACACAACCTGCCCCCCGTTTGGACCTATCATACGTCAGGATTCCCTTTCCCTCCATAACTCATGGATTCCCTCCAAAATTCAAACACCCACTTCCCAATCAGAGCACACCACACACCCCCTCTACACACACATTGGCCGACTGAACCTTCCAGGAAGGAACCACCCCTACTTCCTTCCTGGAACACTCAAATACCGGCCTGGTTGCGATACTGACTCCTTTACCCTCTGAAGAAGCAACATACTTGCGAAACGTCAGGGCTTGAAGGACTCTCTCACTCCTAGCACGTAACCTTTTATGGCTCTTTTATCTTCTACCATTTTAAACCCTTTTGGTTTTAAGTGGTTTTTAAAGTCTTTTTACAACTTCCTTTTTTAACAATAAAGAGATATTTTAGTCGACAGTGTGGGGTTCGGCCCAACAATAGAGGGGAGGCCTTCTCTCCCCTCTCCCTCCTCTGGCCTCCTTCTCAACAGACCCGGCCGGGTCAACCTCAACATACCCACTCCTAGTGTGTTCCCAGAGACACACCACGCACCAGCTGTTGGAGATCTACCACGGGAACAGTTGACAGCAGGAAGGCACCAACAGGGAACACCGCCGACCAGCAGCAGTTGGGTAAGGACCCCACGTACCTGTTGACTTTTTAATGTTTTTTTCTAGGGCCAGGGCCGTGCATTCGAGTGATGGGAGGTCAGTATCGCAACCCACACGCACACACACAACCACCACACCACCATCACTCATGTCCATCCGCACACAACTAAGACGACCACATAACTACCATACACACACAACCATTACCACAACCACACAATATGCCCAACCCCTCACTCACCCACCAGACCCAGAAACAAAAGCTATCAGCAAACAGTATTTCAAACTAATACAAGCCTTGCACCACAAACATATCATGGACCACGCCATTTCCACACATACACCTCCCCCAGGCATGAACAGGCAAGTCCTCAAACTCACGGAATTCATTAAACCAGCCGCACCCTCTGATAGTACCCGCCGTAGAATACAAGATAACACTACACACTGGATGTGGAACACCATCACCATCCTACAACAACACTACACCACCATCATCCAAACATTCCACAATACTACACCCAACCGAACAGCATTTCAGATAGCGACCGGTTGGGCCCACAAGCGCTATAGCCACAGACTTCAAGCGCAGACACTACACAAGGCAGAAAACATACTGGATATACATCCACACCATACACCACCCAGTCAAGACTCCAACCTCACACCCCCCCGTAGATCATCCCCACCACAGGACAGCTCTCCGCCCCCGACCCCGCAGCTCCCTGCTGTAGAGTTCCCACCACTGCCGGCTCCCCGGAAGTCCTCCAGGTCCCTCTCTCTTGGTCCACGTACCACACTTACTGAATATGTTACTCGACACAACCAGCACCCCAACCCACGGAGACCTCTCCTGCCCACACCTCAACCTACCCATCCGGCTCCCTGCTCACCCCCCTGCCTCTACACAGCGACCCAGCTGGGTCCCCCCCAGCTCCAAACCAGTCCACTGCCATGAGACATAACCAGCTTTACCCACACACTTCCACCCCACTCCCACCCAGAACGAAAAAGATCTCCTGGGGCCCCAACACCATTGTCCGTGATACCCATCCGGACCTACCTGACCCACCACTTTCACCCGTCCTACCTGTTACCCGGCATAGCAGAACTACCTCTGGCTCGCCACCCTCCACCCATCCGGAGCCCCTCACTCCTGCAGAACCCCATCACATGCAGCCCACTAGCTTTCAACCAGTCCACATGACCCAACCTCTGCTTACCTCCGCCCAAGTCCATCCATCACCACCACACCCCCCTACCAACATCTCCACAGGGGACCCCATACCTACTACTGTACCTATTACCTCCAACCTTGCCGTTATAATTACAGACACCATCTCTCCTTCTCCTCTCTCGCCCACCCCCACAGATAATGCTGATGGCCGGCCGGGCCCAACCGAGGGACAGACCCCAAACGCCAACGAATGGGAGGGTACTCACATGATGAGTGGGCCCATAGAAGCTACTAATGCTCTTAATGTAGCCCAATCTGAACCCTCCCATTACCCTACCACCGGGGTCGCCTCGGTGGGCCTGTCCTGCCCTAACACCAGTCAGCCTCCACATGGGACTGGAGGTACTCCCACATACCCCTCTACCCCGCCCTCTCCCTCTGATCCCTGGCCACCTACGCCTTCCCCCGCACCCAGTCCCTCCACCACCTACAAACCTACCTACCACCTCACCAGACCTCATAGGAAATTGCAGGACTGGACCTTCAGGGGACGGAAGCCGGTAGTGGTGCTTGGAGACTCTAACATCAATAGAATCCCGGCCCATAACAATCCCCACATCCAACTGGACAGCTACCCAGGAGCTACCATCTACCATTTTCTCAAAATCTGCGCCAAGACACCTCCCAACCCCAACACAAAAATAGTCATCTTCTCCGTTGGCATCAATAACAAAGACCAGGATCCAAAACAAACTTCTGCCAAACAGTTGAAAGCCCTATTTAGACAGGCGAAGCTTGCCTTCCCCAATGCTGACATATACTTCCCCATACTCAACTTCTCCCCCAACCTCCCCCTTCTACAACAACACAACCTGACATACCTCAACCACACAATAGCCACAGCCCTTCCTTCCCTTACAGAAATTCCACAGGACCAATTCACAACAGACTCGGACCGCATACACTGGACGCCCACCACAGCCAGACACATCTTCCAACACTGGTGTCAACAACTAAATTTATGATTTCACCAGAAACTAAACCAGTACGCAACACCCCCACACACAACCCAGACAGACCTGACCTCCCCATTCCGGCATCATCTCCCACCGGCCAACTCCACCGGGACCTGGGCTGGGACTCCCCTTCCACCCTCCTCAACCTCTCCACACTCTTCACCCCCTCCTCAGCACAAATCCGCCTGTTGGAGAGGGGGCTCTCCTTCATCCCACGACCCTCACATTATGACTGGGAGGAACTTCAAAGGGACCTTCACCTCTACCACAGAAGACTCAAGATCACTTCCTATTTTCCACCCCATAACCAGTTCACACCTACACCCTTCACACATCCCTCCCACTGGGAACCAGCCTCGTCCCAGGTGGACAGATACACCCGTCACCTCCTTTACTACAATAGACGGGCCCTGCGTACGTATCGGCCCCCGGCAGATGTCCCGGACAATCTGTCGGTGGCCGAACGCAGGGCCCTTAAACAACTCACTCACAACCCCAACATTATCATCAAACCAGCAGACAAAGGCTCCAAGATAGTCATCTTGGACCGACAGCAATACCTTATAGAGGCCAATAGACAACTTTCCAATCCACTCCACTACATACCTATAACCCACAGTATCCAGACATCTACACAGTCCACCATCCGCAGGATACTGGAATCCCTCCACCAAGACAAATTCATCACAACCAAACAGATGCACTTCCTTTTCGGCCCCGACAACCCCCGCCCCAGACAATTCTACCTTCTTCCCAAAATACACAAGGACCCCTCCACTTGGACCATTCCCTTTGAGGTTCCTCCCGGCAGACCAATAGTCTCAGACTGTAACAGTACCTCTTACAATATCTCCCTATTCTTGGATCACTTTCTGGGCCCCCTCTCCACCAAGCATCCCAGCTACATTAAGGACACCTACCACTTCATCAATACAGTTCGACCCATGACTGTTCCTATTCACTCACACCTCTTCACCATTGACATAGACAGCCTCTACACAAACATAGATACGGACTCAGGACTGCAAGCCATCCAATCCACCTTTCACAAATACCCGGACAATACCAGACCTGATCAGGCCCTCATCCAATTACTAAAAATCTGCCTCACCAATAATGACTTCATTTTCAACGACTGCCACTTCCTTCAGGTTCACGGAACAGCCATGGGTCAACGTTTCGCCCCGTCATACGCCAACATCTATATGAGCGAGTGGGAACGGGAAGCCCTTTCCAAATGCACCCACAAGCCACTCATCTACCTCCGTTATCTAGACGACATATTTGGCATTTGGCACCACCACCCTACATTATTCCAGGATTTCATACACACACTCAATAACCACCACCCATCCATCAAAGTCAAATACAACATAGATCCACACCAGGTACACTTCCTGGACACCACCGTCTTTTTCCAACCACACAGTACCACCACACACAAAAACATCCTCACTAAAGTATACTTCAAAACCACAGATACACACGCACTGTTACATAAAGCCAGCTACCACCCCAAACACACATTCAAGGGCATAGTCAAATCACAACTCATCCGCTTCTTCCGCATCTCATCTCGCCTCTCCGACTTCCACCAAGCCACCTCCATCTTATTCCACAGCCTCCGCCACAGGGGCTACTCCAAACGCTTCCTCCGCACAGTCAAAAATAATACACTGGCTTCCCTCACTCCCACTCGCTCCACCCTCCGCTCTACTCCATCCCAGGCCCCCAGACAGGCCTCCCAGACACCACCTCCCCTACCCCAGCCCAGCTCCCCCACCACTGACCCTGGACATCTCATCCCCTTTATTTCCACCTTTTCCCATAGAATCACCCCGCTACATCGTGCCATCAAATCCTTTTTTCACCGCACCCACCTCCAACACCCCATTCTGCAACGGCACAGGACGATCTCAGCCTTCCGTAGGAACAAAAATCTCAAAGACATCCTGGTTCATTCTAAATTCACCGACCATAGACCCCGACCCCCTCCATTACACACGATACACTACAGACGCAGGAAATTCATTCACAACCCCTACAGTGCCAATTCCTTCCCCACACTGGGCACCTTCACGTACAACACCACTAATGTGGTTTACATAATCACATGCACCTCCTGCCATAAACATTACGTCGGTGAAACCCAACACTCCATTCTCACTAGGCTCCAGCAACATCTTCGCAACATTGGGGAAGGCAAGCTAACAACACCACTAGTCACCCACTTCCAACAACACCCCCCCAACAACCTGATCATCTCGGGATTAGAGGCAAATGATCGCTGGACCAGTGGGCAGAGAAAAAGAGCCGAAAGGATATGGATCAACAAGCTGCAGACGACAACACCCACCGGCCTTAACGCTGACTGATCTGCCCCCACCTCCCTCTCCTACTCCCACCCCCAGCCCGACCCTATAACCTAACCCTAAAGTTCACCCTTACTCTTACCCTAACCCTAACCCTAACCCCAACCCTCACCCTAACCCTAACCCTACCTTGACCCCAACCCCAACCATGACCCTAACCTACTCTAACCCCAACCCCACCCCACCCTACCCCTAACCCTAACCCCTAACCCCTACCCCTTAACCCTTAACCCTAAACCCTAACCCTAACCCTAAACCCCAACCCTCACCCTCACCCTAACCCTAACCCTAAACCCTAACCCTAACCCTCACCCTCACCCTAACCCTAACCCTCACCCTCACCCCACCATGAGACCCACCCCGACCCTATAACCTAACCCTAACCTTCACCCTACTCTTACCCTAACCCTGACCCTAACCCTAACCCCAACCCTCACCCTAACCCTAAAGCCTACCTTGACCCTAACCCCAACCATGACCCTAACCCTAACCCTAACCCTAACCCTAACCCCACCCCACCCTACCCCTAACCCTAACCCCTAACCCCTAACCCTAACCCTAACCCTAACCCCAACCCTCACCCTAACCCTAAACCCTACCTTGACCCTAACCCCAACCCTCACCCTAACCCTAAAGCCTACCTTGACCCTAACCCCAACCATGACCCTAACCAACCCTAACCCTTACCCTAACCCCACCCCACCCTACCCCTAACCCTAACCCCTAACCCCTAACCCTAACCCTAACCCCAACCCTCACCCTAACCCTAAACCCTACCTTGACCCTAACCCCAACCATGACCCTAACCTACCCTAACCCCAACCCCACCCCACCCTACCCCTAACCCTAACCCCTAACCCCTACCCCTTAACCCTTAACCCTAAACCCTAACCCTGACCCTAACCCTAACCCCAACCCTCACCCTAACCCTAAAGCCTACCTTGACCCTAACCCCGACCATGACCCTAACCAACCCTAACCCTAACCCCACCCCACCCTACCCCTAACCCTAACCCCTAACCCCTAACCCTAACCCTACCCCTAATCATAACCCCTAACCCTAACCCTTATCCTAACCCTAACCCACCCTATCCCTAACCCGACCCCAACCCCTACCCTAACCCTCACCCTAACCCTAACCCTGACCCCATCCCTGACCCTCACCCAACCCGGACCCTAACAACCCCAATCCCCTACCCCTACCCTAACCCTTACCCCCACCCCCATCCCTAACCCTAACCCCACGCCCGACCCTAGCCCCACCCCCTACACCTAACCCTTCTCCCTTACTAGGCCCCACCTTGACCTGGACTCCTACCCTATCCTCCCTCACCCACTCCTTCCTCCCTACACTCTCCTCGGATCATCCCTTCCACGGGACCACTTGGGCCCTGCCAGAGTCCACCCCCACAACTGATTAAAAGTCCCATCATCTAGTGCGTGTGTCCTCTTTTACTTCACCTCTTCCCTCTGCCCCTTTTCTCCCCCCCCCCCCCCCCCCTTTTTTTCTTGTATATATGTAATTTATACATTTCTATACTTATTTAATACTTATTCACACCTCCTTGTATATACCTATATGTCTCTGTACCTCCGTGTGTGGGTGTGTACCTAATTCTATGTATATACACATATATATATATATATATATATATATATATATATATATAACTGATATTTATCTATGTTTATCTCTTATTTTATGATTATTTTTTTGCCTCTTACTCACATTCCATTGCATGTGTGTGTCTTAATGAATTCTTTTATTTATTTAATTAATTATTTAATTTACTATTTACCTACCATTGCCTCCTGTACATAGTTCCTCATCTATTATATTTTAGAGACATATATTCCTTATATGAGGAATTCTTCCGGTTATTTTATCCTTTCCTTTACTTCTTATCCCCCTGTTCCTTTCTTCTTGTCCCTACTCCACTCTCTCGGACCTTGTTTCTTTGTGTGTTTTTTTTCTGTGTGTGGTTTTTACTGGGGACCCTCGCATGCAGCCCCACTTTGGCACTTATATGTGTTATATTTTATTATATTTTATTACATTTTACTTAGGGCCTTGGTGACCCATGCATGGCTTGCCCTTTTAGCACTTATCGCCCTGGAGTTTTGGATGTCTCCCTTATTGGGGGCCCCTGCATGTAACCCCCATTTTAGCACTTAACGGGTTGTGAGTTTTGTTCATTGATTCTTTTAATTTTAACATCACTTTTATCTCCTGCAGGGTCCTCACAATCTACCTTTTAGCACTTACTTTTTTTACTCTTCCCCCGTCACACCTTTATATCCCTTCATGCACTTTCCTCACCCCTCTGCTCTTCCCCTATCCTGTCCCTTTGCTCCTCCCTTCACTACACCCACCACCTCCCCGACGCCGCACTTCCTTAAAACACCCCAGTACCCTTAGCCAAAAGGATGGATTCCTGCCCAGGTGGTTTCTCTCCTGCCCGCTGGTCCGCGATCTTTGCCCGGGCCGGGACTTGAACCCGGGTCCCCCGGGGCGAAGAGCTGCTCCTTCCCCTCTCCACCACAGTCCCTCACACCACATCATAGGGTCTACATACCTACTCACCACTTCCCGGCATGGATGGATCAGTAGGCCAGTGCAATAGAGCCAAAAACAGGACCTACCTAACCCCAACCCTAACCCCAACCCTAACCCCTAACCCTAACCCTAACCCTAACCCTAACCCTAACCCTAACCCTAACCTAACCCTAACCCTAACCCCCTAACCCTAACCCTAACCTAACCCTAACCCTAACCCTAACCCTAACCCTAACCCTAACCCTAACCCTAACCCTAACCCTAACCCTAACCCCTAACCCTAACCCTAACCCTAACCCTAACCCTAACACCTTAACTTAACCCTAACCCTAACCCTAACCCTAACACTTAACTTAACCCTAACCCTAACACTTAACTTAACCTAACCCTAACCCTAACACTTAACTTAACCCTAACTCTAACACTTAACCCTTAGGACCCTTACCCTAACCCTAATACCCTAACCCTAACACATACCCTAACCCTATCACATACCGTAACACTGACACTTAGACTTTTTTTCCATATACATATAGTGGGGGCACATTTTTGACTATAACTTTGGAACGGAAGGTCGGACTGACTTGAAAACAACTTCCGTGTATATGTTTTTGGGGACGCTGAACACGCCAGTCTTGGTCCCGAGTCTCTACGACCTTTCGTTCCAGAGATACGAACATCGGGATTGGTAAATCTCGCGATATCTCGAGAACGAAAAGTCGTAGAGACTCGCGGTAAAGACCAGCGTTCT
>CAMQGK010000627.1:390000-400000 GCA_947000775.1 Pterois miles | reverse complement strand
TTACCCTAACACATACCCTAACCCTATCACATACCGTAACACTGACACTTAGACTTTTTTTCCATATACATATAGTGGGGGCACATTTTTGACTATAACTTTGGAACGGAAGGTCGGACTGACTTGAAAACAACTTC
Organism: Pterois miles; assembly: GCA_947000775.1. NCBI lineage: Eukaryota > Metazoa > Chordata > Actinopteri > Perciformes > Scorpaenidae > Pterois > Pterois miles. Next base: position 399,863 of record CAMQGK010000627.1, on the reverse strand, counting down.
CGTGTATATGTTTTTGGGGACGCTGAACACGCCAGTCTTGGTCTCGAGTCTCTACGACCTTTCGTTCCAGAGATACGAACATCAGGATTGGTAAATCTCGCGATATCTCGAGAACGAAAAGTCGTAGAGACTCGCGGTAAAGACCAGCGTTCTCAGCGCCCATGAAAACCCCCTAGTAGAACTTGGTCCCGACTCTCTACGACCTTCCGTTCCCGAGATACAGAATTGGGTAGGGGTACCCGATTGAGTTTTTATCCCCTTTACCCTAACCCTAACCCTAACCCTAACCCTAACCCTAACCCTAACACTTAACTTAACCCTAACCCTAACACTTAACCCTTAGGACCCTTACCCTAACCCTAATGACCCTTACCCTAACACATACCCTAACCCTATCACATACCGTAACACTGACACTTAGACTTTTTTTCCATATACATATAGTGGGGGCACATTTTTGACTATAAATTTGGAACGGAAGGTCGGACTGACTTGAAAACAACTTCCGTGTATATGTTTTTTGGGACGCTGAACACGCCAGTCTTGGTCCCGAGTCTCTACGACCTTTCGTTCCAGAGATACGAACATCGGGATTGGTAAATCTCGCGATATCTCGAGAACGAAAAGTCGTAGAGACTCGAGGTAAAGACCAGCGTTCTCAGCGCCCCTGAAAACCCCCTAGTAGAACTTGGTCCCGACTCTCTACGACCTTCCGTTCCCGAGATACAGAATTGGGTAGGGGTACCCGATTGAGTTTTTATCCCCTTTACCTAACCCCTAACCCTAACCCTAACCCTAACCCTAACCCCCTAACCCTAACCCTAACCCTAACCCTAACCCCCCCCCCCCCAACCCTAACCCTAACCCTAACCCTAAACCCTAACCCTAACCCTAACCCTAACCCTAACCCTAACACTTAACTTAACCCTAACCCTAACACTTAACTTAACCCTAACCCTAACACTTAACTTAACCCTAACCCTAACACTTAACCCTTAGGACCCTTACCCTAACCCTAATGACCCTTACCCTAACACATACCCTAACCCTATCACATACCGTAACACTGACACTTAGACTTTTTTTCCATATACATATAGTGGGGGCACATTTTTGACTATAACTTTGGAACGGAAGGTCGGACTGACTTGAAAACAACTTCCGTGTATATGTTTTTGGGGACGCTGAACACGCCAGTCTTGGTCTCGAGTCTCTACGACCTTTCGTTCCAGAGATACGAACATCAGGATTGGTAAATCTCGCGATATCTCGAGAACGAAAAGTCGTAGAGACTCGCGGTAAAGACCAGCGTTCTCAGCGCCCATGAAAACCCCCTAGTAGAACTTGGTCCCGACTCTCTACGACCTTCCGTTCCCGAGATACAGAATTGGGTAGGGGTACCCGATTGAGTTTTTATCCCCTTTACCCTAACCCTAACCCTAACCCTAACCCTAACCCTAACCCTAACCCCAACCCTAACACTTAACTTAACCCTAACCCTAACACTTAACCCTTAGGACCCTTACCCTAACCCTAATGACCCTTACCCTAACACATACCCTAACCCTATCACATACCGTAACACTGACACTTAGACTTTTTTTCCATATACATATAGTGGGGGCACATTTTTGACTATAAATTTGGAACGGAAGGTCGGACTGACTTGAAAACAACTTCCGTGTATATGTTTTTTGGGACGCTGAACACGCCAGTCTTGGTCCCGAGTCTCTACGACCTTTCGTTCCAGAGATACGAACATCGGGATTGGTAAATCTCGCGATATCTCGAGAACGAAAAGTCGTAGAGACTCGAGGTAAAGACCAGCGTTCTCAGCGCCCCTGAAAACCCCCTAGTAGAACTTGGTCCCGACTCTCTACGACCTTCCGTTCCCGAGATACAGAATTGGGTAGGGGTACCCGATTGAGTTTTTATCCCCTTTACCTAACCCCTAACCCTAACCCTAACCCTAACCCTAACCCCTAACCCTAACCCTAACCCTAACCCTAACCCCCCCCCCCCTAACCCTAACCCTAACCCTAACCCTAAACCCTAACCCTAACCCTAACCCTAACCCTAACCCTAACACTTAACTTAACCCTAACCCTAACACTTAACTTAACCCTAACCCTAACACTTAACTTAACCCTAACCCTAACACTTAACCCTTAGGACCCTTACCCTAACCCTAATGACCCTTACCCTAACACATACCCTAACCCTATCACATACCGTAACACTGACACTTAGACTTTTTTTCCATATACATATAGTGGGGGCACATTTTTGACTATAACTTTGGAACGGAAGGTCGGACTGACTTGAAAACAACTTCCGTGTATATGTTTTTGGGGACGCTGAACACGCCAGTCTTGGTCTCGAGTCTCTACGACCTTTCGTTCCAGAGATACGAACATCAGGATTGGTAAATCTCGCGATATCTCGAGAACGAAAAGTCGTAGAGACTCGCGGTAAAGACCAGCGTTCTCAGCGCCCATGAAAACCCCCTAGTAGAACTTGGTCCCGACTCTCTACGACCTTCCGTTCCCGAGATACAGAATTGGGTAGGGGTACCCGATTGAGTTTTTATCCCCTTTACCTAACCCTAACCCTAACCCTAACCCTAACCCTAACCCTAACCCTAACACTTAACTTAACCCTAACCCTAACACTTAACCCTTAGGACCCTTACCCTAACCCTAATGACCCTTACCCTAACACATACCCTAACCCTATCACATACCGTAACACTGACACTTAGACTTTTTTTCCATATACATATAGTGGGGGCACATTTTTGACTATAAATTTGGAACGGAAGGTCGGACTGACTTGAAAACAACTTCCGTGTATATGTTTTTTGGGACGCTGAACACGCCAGTCTTGGTCCCGAGTCTCTACGACCTTTCGTTCCAGAGATACGAACATCGGGATTGGTAAATCTCGCGATATCTCGAGAACGAAAAGTCGTAGAGACTCGAGGTAAAGACCAGCGTTCTCAGCGCCCCTGAAAACCCCCTAGTAGAACTTGGTCCCGACTCTCTACGACCTTCCGTTCCCGAGATACAGAATTGGGTAGGGGTACCCGATTGAGTTTTTATCCCCTTTACCTAACCCCTAACCCTAACCCTAACCCTAACCCTAACCCCTAACCCTAACCCTAACCCTAACCCTAACCCCCCCCCCCCCAACCCTAACCCTAACCCTAACCCTAAACCCTAACCCTAACCCTAACCCTAACCCTAACCCTAACACTTAACTTAACCCTAACCCTAACACTTAACTTAACCCTAACCCTAACACTTAACTTAACCCTAACCCTAACACTTAACCCTTAGGACCCTTACCCTAACCCTAATGACCCTTACCCTAACACATACCCTAACCCTATCACATACCGTAACACTGACACTTAGACTTTTTTTCCATATACATATAGTGGGGGCACATTTTTGACTATAACTTTGGAACGGAAGGTCGGACTGACTTGAAAACAACTTCCGTGTATATGTTTTTGGGGACGCTGAACACGCCAGTCTTGGTCTCGAGTCTCTACGACCTTTCGTTCCAGAGATACGAACATCAGGGATTGGTAAATCTCGCGATATCTCGAGAACGAAAAGTCGTAGAGACTCGCGGTAAAGACCAGCGTTCTCAGCGCCCATGAAAACCCCCTAGTAGAACTTGGTCCCGACTCTCTACGACCTTCCGTTCCCGAGATACAGAATTGGGTAGGGGTACCCGATTGAGTTTTTATCCCCTTTACCTAACCCTAACCCTAACCCTAACCCTAACCCTAACCCTAACACTTAACTTAACCCTAACCCTAACACTTAACCCTTAGGACCCTTACCCTAACCCTAATGACCCTTACCCTAACACATACCCTAACCCTATCACATACCGTAACACTGACACTTAGACTTTTTTTCCATATACATATAGTGGGGGCACATTTTTGACTATAAATTTGGAACGGAAGGTCGGACTGACTTGAAAACAACTTCCGTGTATATGTTTTTTGGGACGCTGAACACGCCAGTCTTGGTCCCGAGTCTCTACGACCTTTCGTTCCAGAGATACGAACATCGGGATTGGTAAATCTCGCGATATCTCGAGAACGAAAAGTCGTAGAGACTCGAGGTAAAGACCAGCGTTCTCAGCGCCCCTGAAAACCCCCTAGTAGAACTTGGTCCCGACTCTCTACGACCTTCCGTTCCCGAGATACAGAATTGGGTAGGGGTACCCGATTGAGTTTTTATCCCCTTTACCTAACCCCTAACCCTAACCCTAACCCTAACCCTAACCCTAACCCCTAACCCTAACCCTAACCCTAACCCTAACCCCCCCCCCCCTAACCCTAACCCTAACCCCTAACCCTAAACCCTAACCCTAACCCTAACCCTAACCCTAACCCTTAACCCTTAACCCTAACCCTAACACTTAACTTAACCCTAACCCTAACACTTAACTTAACCCTAACCCTAACACTTAACCCTTAGGACCCTTACCCTAACCCTAATGACCCTTACCCTAACACATACCCTAACCCTATCACATACCGTAACACTGACACTTAGACTTTTTTTCCATATACATATAGTGGGGGCACATTTTTGACTATAACTTTGGAACGGAAGGTCGGACTGACTTGAAAACAACTTCCGTGTATATGTTTTTGGGGACGCTGAACACGCCAGTCTTGGTCTCGAGTCTCTACGACCTTTCGTTCCAGAGATACGAACATCAGGATTGGTAAATCTCGCGATATCTCGAGAACGAAAAGTCGTAGAGACTCGCGGTAAAGACCAGCGTTCTCAGCGCCCATGAAAACCCCCTAGTAGAACTTGGTCCCGACTCTCTACGACCTTCCGTTCCCGAGATACAGAATTGGGTAGGGGTACCCGATTGAGTTTTTATCCCCTTTACCTAACCCTAACCCTAACCCTAACCCTAACCCTAACCCTAACACCTAACCCTAACTTAACTTAACCCTAACCCTAACACTTAACCCTTAGGACCCTTACCCTAACCCTAATGACCCTTACCCTAACACATACCCTAACCCTATCACATACCGTAACACTGACACTTAGACTTTTTTTCCATATACATATAGTGGGGGCACATTTTTGACTATAAATTTGGAACGGAAGGTCGGACTGACTTGAAAACAACTTCCGTGTATATGTTTTTTGGGACGCTGAACACGCCAGTCTTGGTCCCGAGTCTCTACGACCTTTCGTTCCAGAGATACGAACATCGGGATTGGTAAATCTCGCGATATCTCGAGAACGAAAAGTCGTAGAGACTCGAGGTAAAGACCAGCGTTCTCAGCGCCCCTGAAAACCCCCTAGTAGAACTTGGTCCCGACTCTCTACGACCTTCCGTTCCCGAGATACAGAATTGGGTAGGGGTACCCGATTGAGTTTTTATCCCCTTTACCTAACCCCTAACCCTAACCCTAACCCTAACCCTAACCCCTAACCCTAACCCTAACCCTAACCCTAACCCCCCCCCCCCCAACCCTAACCCTAACCCTAACCCTAAACCCTAACCCTAACCCTAACCCTAACCCTAACACTTAACTTAACCCTAACCCTAACACTTAACTTAACCCTAACCCTAACACTTAACTTAACCCTAACCCTAACACTTAACCCTTAGGACCCTTACCCTAACCCTAATGACCCTTACCCTAACACATACCCTAACCCTATCACATACCGTAACACTGACACTTAGACTTTTTTTCCATATACATATAGTGGGGGCACATTTTTGACTATAACTTTGGAACGGAAGGTCGGACTGACTTGAAAACAACTTCCGTGTATATGTTTTTGGGGACGCTGAACACGCCAGTCTTGGTCTCGAGTCTCTACGACCTTTCGTTCCAGAGATACGAACATCAGGATTGGTAAATCTCGCGATATCTCGAGAACGAAAAGTCGTAGAGACTCGCGGTAAAGACCAGCGTTCTCAGCGCCCATGAAAACCCCCTAGTAGAACTTGGTCCCGACTCTCTACGACCTTCCGTTCCCGAGATACAGAATTGGGTAGGGGTACCCGATTGAGTTTTTATCCCCTTTACCCTAACCCTAACCCTAACCCTAACCCTAACCCTAACCCTAACACTTAACTTAACCCTAACCCTAACACTTAACCCTTAGGACCCTTACCCTAACCCTAATGACCCTTACCCTAACACATACCCTAACCCTATCACATATATCACAACCGTAACACTGACACTTAGACTTTTTTTCCATATACATATAGTGGGGGCACATTTTTGACTATAAATTTGGAACGGAAGGTCGGACTGACTTGAAAACAACTTCCGTGTATATGTTTTTTGGGACGCTGAACACGCCAGTCTTGGTCCCGAGTCTCTACGACCTTTCGTTCCAGAGATACGAACATCGGGATTGGTAAATCTCGCGATATCTCGAGAACGAAAAGTCGTAGAGACTCGAGGTAAAGACCAGCGTTCTCAGCGCCCCTGAAAACCCCCTAGTAGAACTTGGTCCCGACTCTCTACGACCTTCCGTTCCCGAGATACAGAATTGGGTAGGGGTACCCGATTGAGTTTTTATCCCCTTTACCTAACCCCTAACCCTAACCCTAACCCTAACCCTAACCCCTAACCCTAACCCTAACCCTAACCCTAACCCCCCCCCCCCCCTAACCCTAACCCTAACCCTAACCCTAAACCCTAACCCTAACCCTAACCCTAACCCTAACACTTAACTTAACCCTAACCCTAACACTTAACTTAACCCTAACCCTAACACTTAACTTAACCCTAACCCTAACACTTAACCCTTAGGACCCTTACCCTAACCCTAATGACCCTTACCCTAACACATACCCTAACCCTATCACATACCGTAACACTGACACTTAGACTTTTTTTTCCATATACATATAGTGGGGGCACATTTTTGACTATAACTTTGGAACGGAAGGTCGGACTGACTTGAAAACAACTTCCGTGTATATGTTTTTGGGGACGCTGAACACGCCAGTCTTGGTCTCGAGTCTCTACGACCTTTCGTTCCAGAGATACGAACATCAGGATTGGTAAATCTCGCGATATCTCGAGAACGAAAAGTCGTAGAGACTCGCGGTAAAGACCAGCGTTCTCAGCGCCCATGAAAACCCCCTAGTAGAACTTGGTCCCGACTCTCTACGACCTTCCGTTCCCGAGATACAGAATTGGGTAGGGGTACCCGATTGAGTTTTTATCCCCTTTACCCTAACCCTAACCCTAACCCTAACCCTAACCCTAACCCTAACACTTAACTTAACCCTAACCCTAACACTTAACCCTTAGGACCCTTACCCTAACCCTAATGACCCTTACCCTAACACATACCCTAACCCTATCACATACCGTAACACTGACACTTAGACTTTTTTTCCATATACATATAGTGGGGGCACATTTTTGACTATAAATTTGGAACGGAAGGTCGGACTGACTTGAAAACAACTTCCGTGTATATGTTTTTTGGGACGCTGAACACGCCAGTCTTGGTCCCGAGTCTCTACGACCTTTCGTTCCAGAGATACGAACATCGGGATTGGTAAATCTCGCGATATCTCGAGAACGAAAAGTCGTAGAGACTCGAGGTAAAGACCAGCGTTCTCAGCGCCCCTGAAAACCCCCTAGTAGAACTTGGTCCCGACTCTCTACGACCTTCCGTTCCCGAGATACAGAATTGGGTAGGGGTACCCGATTGAGTTTTTATCCCCTTTACCTAACCCCTAACCCTAACCCTAACCCTAACCCTAACCCCTAACCCTAACCCTAACCCTAACCCTAACCCCCCCCCCCCCCACCCTAACCCTAACCCTAACCCTAAACCCTAACCCTAACCCTAACCCTAACCCTAACACTTAACTTAACCCTAACCCTAACACTTAACTTAACCCTAACCCTAACACTTAACTTAACCCTAACCCTAACACTTAACCCTTAGGACCCTTACCCTAACCCTAATGACCCTTACCCTAACACATACCCTAACCCTATCACATACCGTAACACTGACACTTAGACTTTTTTTCCATATACATATAGTGGGGGCACATTTTTGACTATAACTTTGGAACGGAAGGTCGGACTGACTTGAAAACAACTTCCGTGTATATGTTTTTGGGGACGCTGAACACGCCAGTCTTGGTCTCGAGTCTCTACGACCTTTCGTTCCAGAGATACGAACATCAGGATTGGTAAATCTCGCGATATCTCGAGAACGAAAAGTCGTAGAGACTCGCGGTAAAGACCAGCGTTCTCAGCGCCCCTGAAAACCCCCTAGTAGAACTTGGTCCCGACTCTCTACGACCTTCCGTTCCCGAGATACAGAATTGGGTAGGGGTACCCGATTGAGTTTTTATCCCCTTTACCTAACCCTAACCCTAACCCTAACCCTAACCCTAACACTTAACTTAACCCTAACCCTAACACTTAACCCTTAGGACCCTTACCCTAACCCTAATGACCCTTACCCTAACACATACCCTAACCCTATCACATACCGTAACACTGACACTTAGACTTTTTTTCCATATACATATAGTGGGGGCACATTTTTGACTATAAATTTGGAACGGAAGGTCGGACTGACTTGAAAACAACTTCCGTGTATATGTTTTTTGGGACGCTGAACACGCCAGTCTTGGTCCCGAGTCTCTACGACCTTTCGTTCCAGAGATACGAACATCGGGATTGGTAAATCTCGCGATATCTCGAGAACGAAAAGTCGTAGAGACTCGAGGTAAAGACCAGCGTTCTCAGCGCCCCTGAAAACCCCCTAGTAGAACTTGGTCCCGACTCTCTACGACCTTCCGTTCCCGAGATACAGAATTGGGTAGGGGTACCCGATTGAGTTTTTATCCCCTTTACCTAACCCCCTAACCCTAACCCTAACCCTAACCCTAACCCCTAACCCTAACCCTAACCCTAACCCTAACCCCCCCCCCCCCCTAACCCTAACCCTAACCCTAACCCTAAACCCTAACCCTAACCCTAACCCTAACCCTAACACTTAACTTAACCCTAACCCTAACACTTAACTTAACCCTAACCCTAACACTTAACTTAACCCTAACCCTAACACTTAACCCTTAGGACCCTTACCCTAACCCTAATGACCCTTACCCTAACACATACCCTAACCCTATCACATACCGTAACACTGACACTTAGACTTTTTTTCCATATACATATAGTGGGGGCACATTTTTGACTATAACTTTGGAACGGAAGGTCGGACTGACTTGAAAACAACTTCCGTGTATATGTTTTTGGGGACGCTGAACACGCCAGTCTTGGTCTCGAGTCTCTACGACCTTTCGTTCCAGAGATACGAACATCAGGATTGGTAAATCTCGCGATATCTCGAGAACGAAAAGTCGTAGAGACTCGCGGTAAAGACCAGCGTTCTCAGCGCCCCTGAAAACCCCCTAGTAGAACTTGGTCCCGACTCTCTACGACCTTCCGTTCCCGAGATACAGAATTGGGTAGGGGTACCCGATTGAGTTTTTATCCCCTTTACCTAACCCTAACCCTAACCCTAACCCTAACCCTAACCCTAACCCTAACACTTAACTTAACCCTAACCCTAACACTTAACCCTTAGGACCCTTACCCTAACCCTAATGACCCTTACCCTAACACATACCCTAACCCTATCACATACCGTAACACTGACACTTAGACTTTTTTTCCATATACATATAGTGGGGGCACATTTTTGACTATAAATTTGGAACGGAAGGTCGGACTGACTTGAAAACAACTTCCGTGTATATGTTTTTTGGGACGCTGAACACGCCAGTCTTGGTCCCGAGTC
>CAMQGK010000627.1:227500-382500 GCA_947000775.1 Pterois miles | reverse complement strand
GCGGTTGCAGCACAGGCCCCACAAACAGTGGCGGTCCAGGTGCAGACTTCACAAGCAGTCCAGGTGACCCCACAAGCCCCTCAACAGACCACCACAGTGGTAGAATCCCAGCAGCCTCAACGTGATGTCTCTCCCAAAGAGCGCAGGGAGGCACGCGGTAGGACTAGGGGTATAGTTTCATTGGAGGATGATGTTCCTCAGGACAGGGTGATTGAGGAGGTGCAGCAGCAGGACGTGAACCTTGATTCCCCTCAGTTCACCTCTACGCCCCAAAGTGGAGGGGACCTTTTCGAGTCAGTTCAGGGAACCAGTACCTCCAGACAAGTGGTAGCTGAGATACATAGTTTGAATCCCATGGACTCCAACTTTCTTGACGACCTGGTCACCCGCCTGGCCACTCCAGAGCCACAACAATTTAGTGTTTTTACACATTCCATCACGCAGAGAAAACTCACTGATTGGAATTTGGTGGCTGAAAAGAAGGTCCTCATCATAGGTGACTCGAACCTTTCTAGGTTTCCACCATTTGACAACAAAGACCTGCAAGTGGAGAGCTTCCCAGGCGCACATTTCCGCCACGCACAGGCCTTGATGGAAAAAACAGTTCCACCAGCGGACCTCGTGGTTGAGAAGATTGTGCTATCTTTTGGCCTGAATGGGAGAGGGAACAAAACAGAAACAACAGTGAAAAACTTGCAGGCAGCCATTAGAGCCACAAGGAAGAAATTTGCTTACGCAGATATTTGGATCCCCATTGTCAATTTCTCTTTGGAGCTTCCGGAGGAGGAACAAGAGAACCTTAGGGATCTCAATGATCACATTGGGAGGAATATGTCATATATTCCTCCCCTGCCAGAGGAGGATTTCGTCACAGAGGTAGACGATGTACATTGGACACCGGGGACAGCCCAGGCTATCTTTGATCATTGGATCAACTTTTTAAACTCCAGATCCCCCTGAATCTGGAACAGGAGGGGGAGGATGAATCTGGGGCTCATGATGTGATCGTGTTGGCAAAGAACTTTATTCTTACCAGATCACAATCTAATCTTTTGAGCAAGGGTTTGTCCTTCATTCCAACTGTAGACATAGGCCGAGATCAAAAAATACAATTTCAATTGGATATTCAAAATTATCATCGAAAAATTAAATTAGCTGATTATTTTAAAAATTCCGGGCAAAGACAACAACTGCCCTTTGTGGGACCGTCGGAATGGATGCCTCCACTTGAAAATTTGTCCCCTGAAGTACGTAATCTGATTAAAGAAGATTTAAAATCAATTAAAAAACATTCCAAATTCATAGAAGAAAAATCAAATATTTCATTAGGTGAAATTCATGCACTGAGAGAACTTAAAAGTATGAAATATATAGTCATTAAGCCGGCAGACAAAGGTTCAGCCGTGGTCATTTTGAGCAGGGACCAATATATTATGGAGGTGGAACGGCAATTAAAAGACAAAGAATATTACAAAGAATTGGATAGACCGATGTATAGTGATACTATTCCTATTGTTGCGGAGATTATAAATTCATTAAAACAAAATAAGTTCATTAATTCAAAACAAAGATTATATTTGATTGGAAAATCTCAACCTAGACAACGATTATTTTATATCCTGCCGAAAATCCACAAAGAACCCGAAAAGTGGACGGTTCCATTTGAGGTTCCCCCTGGGAGGCCAATCGTATCAGATTGCGGGAGCGAGACCTATCAGACGGCGGAATTTTTAGATTACTATTTAAATCCTTTATCCACTAAACATCCGGCCTACGTCAGGGATACTTACCATTTCATTCAAATTGTCAAAGCTTTGAGGATTCCAGAAGATTTCCTGTTCTTTTCAATGGACGTAAATAGCCTTTACACAAACATCCCAATCCAAGCAGGGATTGATTGTGTAAAAGATATTTTCCAAAAATTTCCAGACCCAAAACGCCCAGATGAGGAACTCCTAAAATTATTAGAAATAAATTTAACCCGTAATGATTTTTTGTTTAATGAAAAATATTACTTACAAATAAAAGGGACGGCCATGGGCAAAAAGTTTGCCCCCGCCTACGCCAATATTTTTATGGCAAATTGGGAACGGGAAGTTTTCTTAAAATTAAAGAAAAAGCCAGTACATTACCTACGATATCTGGATGATATATGGGGGATCTGGATTGGACCGGAGGAAGAATTTCAGGAATTTGTGGATACCCTGAACTCCCATGATCCTTCAATAAAATTACAAACCACAATTAGTAGGCAGTCCATTGATTTTTTAGATACCACTGTGTATAAAGGACCTGAGTTCCCAACAAACCACCAATTAGACATCAAAGTATTTTTCAAAAAAACAGATACTCATTCACTCCTACACAAAAAAAGCTTTCATCCAATGCATACATTCAGAGGAATTGTGAAATCACAATTGTTAAGATTTAAACGTATTTGCACAACAGCGGGAGGTTTTAAGGAGGCAGTAAAGGCCTTATTTACAGCCTTACTTAAACGAGGGTACTCTAGGTCCTTTCTTAGACACTCTCTTAGGACTTTTCAGGAGAGTAAGATTAAGGAAGATGGTAATTTGATCCCACTAATCACTACGTTTTCAACTGGGAGCAGATTGCTCAATGGTAAACTTAAAGATAATTATGACAAATTCATGGGCCCAACAGGAATCATCCCAAATTCCAGAGTGATTTCTGCATATAAACGGAATAAAAATCTGGCAGATCACTTAGTTAGGGCCAAATTACCTTCTTTGAGTGTTACAAAACCTCGATCGGTTGATAATCAGTTCATGAGCTTAAAGTTTATTAAAAATAGTTATAACGGGACTGTAATTAGAGTCAAACAAAGACTCAGTCTTAGATCCAGCAATTGTGTGTACGTCATTTTTTGTACTAAATGTACATTAAAATATGTGGGAGAAACCAAAAATAATTTGTCCACACGTATGTCCCAACATCGTTATAACATTCGTCACAAAAAAGAAAGGGACACTCTTTTAGTTAAACATTTTCTATCACATGGCTTGGCTTCATTCAGGTTTGCAGGGATTCAAATGAATATTTATTGGACTGATCAAGAACGGAAAAGCATGGAGAGATATTGGATCTACACACTTGGGACCAAGGAACCACATGGGTTAAATTTAAAGAACAATTAAAATTTGGGAATTTTTAAGTTTTAAATTGATTAGGCCCAATTTTTGCCCCAATTATAGATTTAATTTTATCTCTTAGTCCAATTATTGTTCGGAATTTAGCCCTAATTTGAATTATATCCCTAATTCTAATTTTCTTGCTTGATTCGGCCTTAACCATAATTTTATTCCTAACCCTAATTATTGCTAATCTAACCTTTACCTATATTCTAACCCCAACCCTAACCCTAACCCCAATCCTAACCCCAACCCCCAACCCAAACCCTAACCCCAACCCCAACCCTAACCCTAACCCTAACCCCAACCCTAACCCTAACCCTAACCCCAACCCTAACCCCAACCCCAACCCTAACCCTAACCCCAACCCTAACCCTAACCCCAACCCCAACCCTAACCCTAACCCCAACCCTAACCCCCAACCCTAACCCTAACCCCAACCCCAACCCTAACCCTAACCCTAACCCAACCCTAACCCCCAACCCTAACCCTAACCCCAACCCCAACCCTAACCCTAATCCTAACCCTAATTGTAACCCTAACCCTAAGTGTATCCCTACCCCTAACTGTAACCCTAACCCTAACCTTATGTGTTTCCCTAACCCTAACCCTAACCATAGTCTTAACCTTAATTTTATAATAAAATCAATAATTTTTATATTAAAAACATATTAAACATATTAAAAACAATATTTATATATCAATTCATATGTATACTTATTATTAAACATAAAAACGGGGAGGTATGTATACATTTCATAGGGGCAGATTAGAGTTTTAAGGAATTGACACAGTTGCAACAAAACTAAAACTCAGAAACAGTGGAAAGACAAAGGGGGCGTGGTCTAGCCATCTATATAAAGGGAAGAGGCCAGAGCAGCCCTCAGACCAAGCTTCACTGAATGCCAGCACTACAGCCAGCCAGCCATTCATTTTTTCTCATTTATTTTAATTGTGCCTTGCCTGAGGAAGGCCCACACAGGGCCGAAACGTCGCGATACGGCACAAATTCGTATAAACATTAAAAAATCTTGAAAAACATATAAAAAACATATAAAAAATACTTATTTCATTTTATTTCTTTTATTTCATTTTATTTCATTGGAAATCCTTTCGTAAGAAAGCGCCCTTAGTTGTTTATTATTAAAAAATATATAAATACAAATACATAACTAATTAAATAACGTAACAACAACTAATCATGGCCTATAGGGCTTATGAGGATGAGGATGATGATTGGACGGTGGTCCGCTACGGCCGGAGGGGCCGGCGGGACCGCCGATCCAGATGGGACCAGGGGTACGGGAGGTCCACTTCGGGGAAGGACCGCGCACCCCCCTACTTCAATAGGAGAAGGGATTCAACTCCCTACCCTAACCCTAACCCTAACCCTAACCCTAACCCTAACCCTCTAACCCTAACCCTAACCCTAACCCTAACCCTAACCCTAAACCCTAACCCTAACCCTAACCCCTAACCCTAACCCTAACCCTAACCCCTAACCCCTAACCCTAACCCTAACCCTAACCCTAACCCTAACCCTAACCCCAACCCTAACCCCAACCCCAACCCTAACCCTAACCCCTAACCCTAACCCTAACCCTAACCCTAACCCCTCCAGGGAGACCAATTGTCTCTGACTGTGGGAGTGAGACATATCTCACAGCAGAATATTTAGATTATTATTTAAATCCTTTGTCCATCAAACACCCTGCCTATGTCAGAGACACTTACCATTTTATAGAAATAGTAAAATCATTACGGATCCCCTCAGATTTTTATTTCTTTTCTATGGATGTAGATAACCTCTATACTAATATTCCAATTGCGGCTGGCATTCTTTGTGTTAAAAATATATTTCACAAATTCCCTGATCCAAAACGGCCGGATGAGGAACTTCTCAAATTATTAGAGATTAATTTAACCAGGAATGATTTTGTGTTTAATGAAAAATTTTATTTACAAATAAAAGGAACGGCCATGGGAAAGAAATTTGCTCCGGCCTATGCTAACATTTTCATGGCTAATTGGGAAAAGGAGGTATTCCTTAAACTAAAAAAGAAGCCAGCACATTATTTAAGATATCTAGATGATATTTGGGGAATCTGGGAGGGATCCGAGCAGGAATTTGGAGAATTTGTTGAAATACTGAATTCTCATGATTCATCCATTAAACTTAAAACAGTTTTAAATAAACAATTTGTTGACTTTTTGGACACAACGGTTTTTAAAGGACCTAATTTTTTTTCCGAATTTAAATTGGATATTAAAGTTTTTTTCAAAAAAACAGACACCCATGCACTTCTGCATAAACATAGCTTTCACCCCAAACATACTTTTCGCGGAATAGTGAAATCACAAATCCTTCGCTTTAAACGCATTTGTACGAGGGAAAGTGATTTCCTAGAAGCAGTTAAGACCCTCTTTAAAGCCCTACGGAAAAGAGGTTACTGTAGGACTTTCTTAAGAAACTGTTTCAAAACATTTTCAGAGAGGAAGGAAAGGAATAAGGGGAATTTTATTCCCCTTATAACTACATTCTCCTCCATAAGCAAATTAGTCAATGGGAAACTTAAAAATAATTTTGAAAACATATTGGGTCCAAACAACACTGGTCCAAATATGGAAATAATTTCGGCATATAGAAGAAACAAAAGTTTATTAGATTCATTAGTACACGCTAAATTACCAACATTAAAGGCCTACAAACCACAATTATTGGAATACCAGTTCAGTAGATTAAATTTTATTCAGAACCACAGAGACAAAACATTGGTTAAAATTCCACAAAAATTCAGTCCAAAAAGTCACAATTGTGTCTATATTATTTTTTGCACAAAGTGCAAATTACAATATGTGGGGGAAACAAAAAATTCTTTGTCTACACGGATGAATCAGCATAGATATAACATTAGGAACAAAAAAGAGACAGACTTACCTTTGGTGAAACACTTCTTATTCCATGGTTTGCCAGCCCTACGAGTAGCAGGCCTGGAAAGGAATTTTGACTGGACGGATTACCAGAGGAAGAAAAGGGAAAGATTCTGGATTTATTTATTAGGAACCACAGTCCCTTCAGGTTTAAATATTAAAAACAGCAACTAGAGACTCAGAAATAGCAATTAATCTGAGTATAGTATCTCTTATTTCCTAATATTTCTAACCCTAACTCTAACCCCACTCCTAACGGAGCCCTAACTTTAACCTCAATCCTAACCCTAACCCTAACCCTAACCCTAAACATAACCCCAATCCTAACCCTAAGCTTAGGCCCTAACCCTAACCCTAACCCTAACCCTAACCTTAGGCCCTAACCCTAACCCTAACGGTAGCCCTAACCTTAACCCTAATCCTAACCCTAACCTTAGACCCTAACCCTAACCCTAACGGTAGCTCTAACCCTAACCTCAATCCTAACCTTAACCCTAACCCTAACCCCAATCCTAACCCTAACCTTAGGCCCTAACCCTAACGGTAGCCCTAACCCTAACCCTAACCCTAACCCTAACTCTAATGGTAGCCCTAACCCTAACCCTAACCCTAATTTCAACTCTAACCCTAACCCCAACCTTAAATTTAATCTTAAACCTAATCCTAACCCTAACTCTAATTCTAACCATAAACCCTAACCCTAACCCTAACCTCAAGCCCTAACCCTAACCCTAACCCTAACCCTAACCTCAAGCCCTAACCCTAACTCTAACCCTAACCAAAACCAAGATATAGTAATCAGAGTGATTGGCCACAGTGCTGCCTGTGGTTGACTCCAACCACAATGTGACAAATCCAAAGACGTCTTTTCTAATCCTAACCCCAACCATAACCCTAATCTTAAAACCTAACCCTAACTCTAACTTTAACCCTAACCCTAATCTAAGCCCTAACCCTAACCCCAACCTTAAGCCCTTGGTATATAAGAATTTATCAACATTATAATTCATAAACACAATCTACATACAAAGGGTTAAAACATACTTTAAAACACTTTAAAAATACTTACCTGCCACGTTCTTCACTACAAACATAGAAACAGTAATATGGATTATAATAAATATCATATTTGGGCACAAATGGGGAATATTGGATAAATGATTTAATAGTGTTATAATTCATAAATAAAATAATATATATAAATATATAGGATTCAATTTTTATTATAGGATATAGTTTATCTAAATTACAAGAATCGTTATATGGTTAAAATACATTCATTATAAATAAGCCTGTTTTCTGGTAAGGGAAAGCAACTTGCAGTAAAACAGAAACAGGACATGCACAGACATGCCCAGTGGGCGGAGCTTCTGGCTCTCTAGGGAGAGGAGAGTTAGACAGAGAGTTTCATTCTCTCTCTCAACTTCACTGAGCCAGCAGCTCCCTCCACACAGCCAGTCTGCCTTTTGATTGTGTGCCTTTACACCTGAGGAAGATCTCTTTTGATCGAAACGTCGTGTTGGGCACACTATTTATTATATTTATTATCATAATAATAATTATATAATATATATTTTATTTTATTATATTTATTCATTTTATTTTAATTTCTCCATTTCTTAATTGGTTTATCCTTCCCTAGTGGAAGCGCCCTTAGTTGTTTGGGTTTTATTTATCAAGTCCGGATGGACTACGGCTGGACCACAGTACGGTACGGCAGACGCCGTTACCGCAATGACCAGCCTAGGAGGGACCAGGTGTATGGGGAGCCGTATGGGTGGAAGGCCAGTGCTCCCCCTTACTCCTATTGGAGAAGGGATTATTTACCTTATCCTAACCCCAACCCCAACCCTAACCCTAACCCCAACCCTAACCCCCAACCCTAACCCTAACCCCCAACCCTAACCCTAACCCCAACCCCAACCCTAACCCTAACCCTAACCCAACCCTAACCCCCAACCCTAACCCTAACCCCAACCCCAACCCTAACCCTAATCCTAACCCTAATTGTAACCCTAACCCTAAGTGTATCCCTACCCCTAACTGTAACCCTAACCCTAACCTTATGTGTTTCCCTAACCCTAACCCTAACCATAGTCTTAACCTTAATTTTATAATAAAATCAATAATTTTTATATTAAAAACATATTAAACATATTAAAAACAATATTTATATATCAATTCATATGTATACTTATTATTAAACATAAAAACGGGGAGGTATGTATACATTTCATAGGGGCAGATTAGAGTTTTAAGGAATTGACACAGTTGCAACAAAACTAAAACTCAGAAACAGTGGAAAGACAAAGGGGGCGTGGTCTAGCCATCTATATAAAGGGAAGAGGCCAGAGCAGCCCTCAGACCAAGCTTCACTGAATGCCAGCACTACAGCCAGCCAGCCATTCATTTTTTCTCATTTATTTTAATTGTGCCTTGCCTGAGGAAGGCCCACACAGGGCCGAAACGTCGCGATACGGCACAAATTCGTATAAACATTAAAAAATCTTGAAAAACATATAAAAAACATATAAAAAAATACTTATTTCATTTTATTTCTTTTATTTCATTTTATTTCATTGGAAATCCTTTCGTAAGAAAGCGCCCTTAGTTGTTTATTATTAAAAAAAAAATATATAAATACAAATACATAACTAATTAAATAACGCAACAACAACTAATCATGGCCTATAGGGCTTATGAGGATGAGGATGATGATTGGACGGTGGTCCGCTACGGCCGGAGGGGGCCGGCGGGACCGCCGATCCAGATGGGACCAGGGGTACGGGAGGTCCACTTCGGGGAAGGACCGTGCACCCCCCTACTTCAATAGGAGAAGGGATTCAACTCCCTACCCTAACCTAAACCCTAACCCTAACCCTAACCCTAACCCTAACCCTAACCCTAAACCCTAACCCTAACCCTAACCCTAACCCCTAACCCTAACCCTAACCCCTAACCCTAACCCTAACCCTAACCCTAACCCTAACCCAAACATACTTTTCGCGGAATAGTGAAATCACAAATCCTTCGCTTTAAACGCATTTGTACGAGGGAAAGTGATTTCCTAGAAGCAGTTAAGACCCTCTTTAAAGCCCTACGGAAAAGAGGTTACTGTAGGACTTTTTTAAGAAACTGTTTTAAAACATTTTCAGAGAGGAAGGAAAGGAATAAGGGGAATTTTATTCCCCTTATAACTACATTCTCCTCCATAAGCAAATTAGTCAATGGGAAACTTAAAAATAATTTTGAAAACATATTGGGTCCAAACAACACTGGTCCAAATATGGAAATAATTTCGGCATATAGAAGAAACAAAAGTTTATTAGATTCATTAGTACACGCTAAATTACCAACATTAAAGGCCTACAAACCACAATTATTGGAATACCAGTTCAGTAGATTAAATTTTATTCAGAACCACAGAGACAAAACATTGGTTAAAATTCCACAAAAATTCAGTCCAAAAAGTCACAATTGTGTATATATTATTTTTTGCACAAAGTGCAAATTACAATATGTGGGGGAAACAAAAAATTCTTTGTCTACACGGATGAATCAGCATAGATATAACATTAGGAACAAAAAAGAGACAGACTTACCTTTGGTGAAACACTTCTTATTCCATGGTTTGCCAGCCCTACGAGTAGCAGGCCTGGAAAGGAATTTTGACTGGACGGATTACCAGAGGAAAAAAAGGGAAAGATTCTGGATTTATTTATTAGGAACCACAGTCCCTTCAGGCTTAAATGTTAAAAACAGCAACTAGAGACTCAGAAATAGCAATTAATCTGAGTATAGTATTTCTTATTTCCTAATATCCCTAACCCTAACCTTAACCCCACTCCTAACGGTAGCCCTAACCCTAACTTCAATCCTAACCTTAACCTTAAACATAACCCCAATCCTAACCCTAACCCTAACCCTAACCCTAATGGTAGCCCTAACCCTAACCTCAATCCTAACCTTAACCCTAACCCTAACCCCAATCCTAACCCTAACCTTAGGCCCTAACCCTAACCCTAACCCTAACGGTAGCCCTAACCCTAACCCTAACCCTAACCCTAACTCTAATGGTAGCCCTAACCCTAACCCTAACCCTAACCCTAACCCTAACTCTAATTCTAACCCTAAACCCTAACCCTAACCCTAACCTCAAGCCCTAACCCTAACCCTAACCCTAACCCTAACCAAAACCCTAAGCCTAACCCTAACCCTAACCCTAATCTAAGCCCTAACCCTAAGCCCAACCTTAAGCCCTTGGAATATAAGAATTTATCAATATTATAATTCATAAAGACAATCTACAGACAAAGGGTTAAAACATACTTTAAACAATTTAAAAATACTTACCTGCCACGTTCTTCACTATAAACATACAAACAGTAATATGGATTTGGGCACAAATGGGGAATATTGTATAAAAGATTTAATAGTGTCATAATTCATAAATAAAATATTATATATAAATATATAGGATTCCAATTTTATTATAGGATATAGTTTATCTAAATTACAAGAATTGTTATATGATGAAAATACATTCATTATAAATAAACCTGTTTTCTGGATAAGGGAAAGCAACTTTCAGTAAAACAGAAACAGGACATGCACAGACATGCCCAGTGGGCGGAGCTTCTGGCTCTCTAGGGAGAGGAGAGTTACACAGAGTTTCATTCTCTCTCTCAACTTCACTGAGCCAGCAGCTCCCTCCACACAGCCAGTCTGCTTCTTGATTGTGTGCCTTTACACCTGAAGAAGATCTCTTTTGATCGAAACGTCGTGTTTGGCACACTATTTATTATATTTATTATCATAATAATAATTATATAATATATATTTTATTTTATTATATTTATTTATTTTATTTTAATTTCTTCATTTCTTAATTGGTTTATCCTTCCCTAGTGGAAGCGCCCTTAGTTGTTTGGGTTTTATTTAACAAGTCCGGATGGACTACGGCTGGACCACAGTACGGTACGGCAGACGCCGTTACCGTAATGACCAGCCCAGGAGGGACCAGGTGTATGGGGAGCCGTATGGGTGGAAGGCCAGTGCTCCCCCTTACTCCTATTGGAGAAGGGATTATGTTCCTTATCCTAACCCTAACCCTAACCCTAACCCTAACCCCCCTAACCCTAACCCTAACCCCTAACCCTAACCCTAACCCTAACCCTAACCCTAAACCCTAACCCTAACCCTAACCCTAACCCTAACCCCTAACCCTAACCCTAACCCCTAACCCTAACCCTAACCCTAACCCTAACCCTAAACCCTAACCCTAACCCTAACCCTAACCCTAACCCCAATCCTAACCCTAACCTTAGGCCCTAACCCTAACCCTAACCCTAACCCTAACCCTAACCCTAACTCTAATGGTAGCCCTAACCCTAACCCTAACCCTAATTTCAACTCTAACCCTAACCCCAACCTTAAATTTAATCTTAAACCTAATCCTAACCCTAACTCTAATTCTAACCATAAACCCTAACCCTAACCCTAACCTCAAGCCCTAACCCTAACCCTAACCCTAACCCTAACCTCAAGCCCTAACCCTAACTCTAACCCTAACCAAAACCAAGATATAGTAATCAGAGTGATTGGCCACAGTGCTGCCTGTTGTTGACTCCAACCACAATGTGACAAATCCAAAGACGTCTTTTCTAATCCTAACCCCAACCATAACCCTAATCTTAAACCTAACCCTAACTCTAACTTTAACCCTAACCCTAATCTAAGCCCTAACCCTAACCCCAACCTTAAGCCCTTGGTATATAAGAATTTATCAACATTATAATTCATAAACACAATCTACAGACAAAGGGTTAAAACATACTTTAAAACACTTTAAAAATACTTACCTGCCACGTTCTTCACTACAAACATAGAAACAGTAATATGGATTATAATAAATATCATATTTGGGCACAAATGGGGAATATTGGATAAATGATTTAATAGTGTTATAATTCATAAATAAAATAATATATATAAATATATAGGATTCAATTTTTATTATAGGATATAGTTTATCTAAATTACAAGAATCGTTATATGGTTAAAATACATTCATTATAAATAAGCCTGTTTTCTGGTAAGGGAAAGCAACTTGCAGTAAAACAGAAACAGGACATGCACAGACATGCCCAGTGGGCGGAGCTTCTGGCTCTCTAGGGAGAGGAGAGTTAGACAGAGAGTTTCATTCTCTCTCTCAACTTCACTGAGCCAGCAGCTCCCTCCACACAGCCAGTCTGCCTTTTGATTGTGTGCCTTTACACCTGAGGAAGATCTCTTTTGATCGAAACGTCGTGTGTTTGGCACACTATTTATTATATTTATCATAATAATAATTATTTAATACATATTTTATTTTATTATTTTTATTTTAATTTTTCCATTTCTTAATTGGTTTATCCTTCCCTAGTGGAAGCGCCCTTAGTTGTTTGGGTTTTATTTATCAAGTCCGGATGGACTACGGCTGGACCACAGTACGGTACGGCAGACGCCGTTACCGTAATGACCAGCCTAGGAGGGACCAGGTGTATGGGGAGCCGTATGGGTGGAAGGCCAGTGCTCCCCCTTACTCCTATTGGAGAAGGGATTATGTTCCTTATCCTAACCCTAACCCTAACCCTAACCCTAACCCCTAACCCTAACCCTAACCCTAACCCCTAACCCTAACCCTAACCCTAACCCTAACACTTAACTTAACCTAACCCTAACCCTAACACTTAACTTAACCCTAACCCTAACACTTAACCCTTAGGACCCTTACCCTAACCCTAATGACCCTTACCCTAACACATACCCTAACCCTAACACATACCGTAACACTGACACTTAGACTTTTTTTTCCATATAAATATAGTGGGGGCACATTTTTGACTATAACTTTGGAAGGGAAGGTCGGACTGACTTGAAAACAACTTCCGTGTATATGTTTTTGGGGACGCTGAACACGCCAGTCTTGGTCCCGAGTCTCTACGACCTTTCGTTCCAGAGATACGAACATCGGGATTGGTAAATCTCGCGATATCTCGAGAACGAAAAGTCGTAGAGACTCGCGGTAAAGACCAGCGTTCTCAGCGCCCCTGAAAACCCCCTAGTAGAACTTGGTCCCGACTCTCTACGACCTTCTGTTCCCGAGATACAGAATTGGGTAGGGGTACCCGATTGAGTTTTTATCCCCTTTACCCTAACCCTAACCCTAACCCTAAACCCTAACCCTAACCCTAACCCTAACCCTAACCCCTAACCCTAACCCTAACCCCTAACCCTAACCCTAACCCTAACCCTAACCCTAAACCCTAACCCTAACCCTAACCCTAACCCTAACCCCAATCCTAACCCTAACCTTAGGCCCTAACCCTAACGGTAGCCCTAACCCTAACCCTAACCCTAACCCTAACTCTAATGGTAGCCCTAACCCTAACCCTAACCCTAATTTCAACTCTAACCCTAACCCCAACCTTAAATTTAATCTTAAACCTAATCCTAACCCTAACTCTAATTCTAACCATAAACCCTAACCCTAACCCTAACCTCAAGCCCTAACCCTAACCCTAACCCTAACCCTAACCTCAAGCCCTAACCCTAACTCTAACCCTAACCAAAACCAAGATATAGTAATCAGAGTGATTGGCCACAGTGCTGCCTGTTGTTGACTCCAACCACAATGTGACAAATCCAAAGACGTCTTTTCTAATCCTAACCCCAACCATAACCCTAATCTTAAACCTAACCCTAACTCTAACTTTAACCCTAACCCTAATCTAAGCCCTAACCCTAACCCCAACCTTAAGCCCTTGGTATATAAGAATTTATCAACATTATAATTCATAAACACAATCTACAGACAAAGGGTTAAAACATACTTTAAAACACTTTAAAAATACTTACCTGCCACGTTCTTCACTACAAACATAGAAACAGTAATATGGATTATAATAAATATCATATTTGGGCACAAATGGGGAATATTGGATAAATGATTTAATAGTGTTATAATTCATAAATAAAATAATATATATAAATATATAGGATTCAATTTTTATTATAGGATATAGTTTATCTAAATTACAAGAATCGTTATATGGTTAAAATACATTCATTATAAATAAGCCTGTTTTCTGGTAAGGGAAAGCAACTTGCAGTAAAACAGAAACAGGACATGCACAGACATGCCCAGTGGGCGGAGCTTCTGGCTCTCTAGGGAGAGGAGAGTTAGACAGAGAGTTTCATTCTCTCTCTCAACTTCACTGAGCCAGCAGCTCCCTCCACACAGCCAGTCTGCCTTTTGATTGTGTGCCTTTACACCTGAGGAAGATCTCTTTTGATCGAAACGTCGTGTGTTTGGCACACTATTTATTATATTTATCATAATAATAATTATTTAATACATATTTTATTTTATTATTTTTATTTTAATTTTTCCATTTCTTAATTGGTTTATCCTTCCCTAGTGGAAGCGCCCTTAGTTGTTTGGGTTTTATTTATCAAGTCCGGATGGACTACGGCTGGACCACAGTACGGTACGGCAGACGCCGTTACCGTAATGACCAGCCTAGGAGGGACCAGGTGTATGGGGAGCCGTATGGGTGGAAGGCCAGTGCTCCCCCTTACTCCTATTGGAGAAGGGATTATGTTCCTTATCCTAACCCTAACCCTAACCCTAACCCTAACCCCTAACCCTAACCCTAACCCTAACCCCTAACCCTAACCCTAACCCTAACCCTAACACTTAACTTAACCTAACCCTAACCCTAACACTTAACTTAACCCTAACCCTAACACTTAACCCTTAGGACCCTTACCCTAACCCTAATGACCCTTACCCTAACACATACCCTAACCCTAACACATACCGTAACACTGACACTTAGACTTTTTTTCCATATAAATATAGTGGGGGCACATTTTTGACTATAACTTTGGAAGGGAAGGTCGGACTGACTTGAAAACAACTTCCGTGTATATGTTTTTGGGGACGCTGAACACGCCAGTCTTGGTCCCGAGTCTCTACGACCTTTCGTTCCAGAGATACGAACATCGGGATTGGTAAATCTCGCGATATCTCGAGAACGAAAAGTCGTAGAGACTCGCGGTAAAGACCAGCGTTCTCAGCGCCCCTGAAAACCCCTAGTAGAACTTGGTCCCGACTCTCTACGACCTTCTGTTCCCGAGATACAGAATTGGGTAGGGGTACCCGATTGAGTTTTTATCCCCTTTACCCTAACCCTAACCCTAACCCTAACCCCTAACCCTAACCCTAACCCTAACCCTAACCCAAACCCTAACCCTAACCCTAACCCCTAACCCTAACCCCTAACCCTAACCCTAACCCTAACCCTAAACCCTAACCCTAACCCTAACCCTAACCCTAAACCCTAAACCCTAACCCTAACCCTAACCCTAACCCTAAACCCTAACCCTAACCACCCCCTACCCCTAACCCCAACCCCTAACCCTAACCTCCCCCTACCCCTAACCCTAACCTCCCCCTACCCCTAACCCCAACCCCTAACCCTAACCATAACCCGGACCCTAACTCCCCCCCGACCCTAACCCTAACCCTAACCCCTAACACTAAGCTCTCCCAACCCTGCCCCCTAACCCTAACCGCCCCTAAAACCTGCCCCCTAACCCTAATCTCCCCTACCCCTAAACCTCACCCCAACCCCTAACCCTAAACCTGACCCCACCCTAAACCCCTAACACTAAGCTCTCCTAAACCTGGCCCCTAACCCTAACCTCCCCTAAACCTGCCCCCTAAACCCAACCTCTGCCCCTACACATCCCTAACCTACCCCAACCACTAACCCTAACCATCCCCTAACTCTAACTCTACCCCTAACCATAACCTAACCCTAATCCTGTCCCTTAAAACCCCTAAACCCGCCCTCTAACCCTAACCTCCCCTGATCACCTCATCCACTATAATACATCCCTCCTGTCCCACCACTCCTTGGTGCCAAAACACAACATATTCCACATAGGACCACAACTCATACACACATTACCCCCATACACACTACTATCGCCACTCTTACCCATACCCACCCATTCCCCTTACCAAACTAACACTCTACCTACTTACAGCTCACACACTAGAAATACCACCCTTTTTAACTACTTCACACTTATCTCCTCTCTCCCACTCACTATTTTAGGACAGACACTTTTTACATTTTACAGATCACTGGGATTTACGCCTCTCAGGACAACCCAGCCAGCACATAGGGGCACAGACCCCTAGAAACTAACCATACTCCCTCACACCACTCTCTTTTATACACACCACCTTCTAATCCCTCCTCCCACCTACCACACCCACTCTCCCCAGACCTCCTTTCCCCACCCCCTTTCCCCACACCATAACCACACCCCCACTCTACCCCTGTCCAATCCTCTCCCTCTAAATTTACATACACAC
The DNA here is from genome assembly GCA_947000775.1 of Pterois miles. Lineage (NCBI taxonomy): Eukaryota > Metazoa > Chordata > Actinopteri > Perciformes > Scorpaenidae > Pterois > Pterois miles. Next base: position 365,985 of record CAMQGK010000627.1, on the reverse strand, counting down.
AACACACACACTACTGCACCCTTCCAAAGGGGGATAGCCACTACATACACTACCCCCTGACACTCACTACACAGTTTCACTTCTACTCTCCCTTTCTTTTCTTATATTATTCTCCCAAGATCTGGGGTTGTGCGGTGTATGGAACACAGATCTTGCATTTTCAAGCAGACTCAGGGGTCGTGCGGTGTATGGGACACTGAGCTGCTCTCTCCACACAAAAAGAAGACAGACTCTTCAGACCTGCTTAGGCTGACCCCTGATACCTCACGGTGACAACAAAAGGGTACATGCTGAACAGGTGGTAAGTATGCGGCCCCCCGTGTCCCGACTCTAGGGCAGCACTGCGGGAGTGGTGGTTCAGGGTATCAGAACCTTAAACGTCACCCAGTCTTCTATGAGGAATAGCCTCACACACACCACAGCACATACCACACCACACACGTCTAAAAACTTTTCCTCCATCCCACAATCTGCTTAGGGATTGTGCCGTGGATGCACCGGGACCTAGACCTTATTTTTATCTTTTTTCTTATTTCTCTCATTTTTTTTCTCATTTTTCTATCTTCCCATCCCACAGTCTGCTTAGGGATTGTGCCGTGGATGCACCGGGACCTAGGACATTTTCTTTCAAAACAATGTAATTATTTTCTTATTCGTTCCTTATTTATGTACTTTATCTTTCAAATCTTCTCTAAAATAACTCATTAGTGGCTAGAGTAGTGTAGCTTAGGAGAGACACACCCCGAAGACTGCGCATCTTCGGCGGGACCTCCTTGGGTGAGAGTGTCTTGTGATAAGCGGTCGAAACACTCTATGATCCCAGGGCACACAACTGAGGATGTGTCTCCAGTGAGCAGGTACAGGGTCTAGGGTCAAATCGGACACAACCACACAGTTGTGTACGCATTTGGGATCTCGTGGGTTAACAAAAAGCCCCCGTATCCTAAAACACAGACAAGGGAAACATATCGGGACCACCTCTGGGTTTCCGCTTTTGGAGCTTCATGGACAGAAATGTTCCTGTACTCTTAAAACCAGATTCTCATTTCCTTACCAATTTCCCGACAAAATTGTGAGTGGCCACCTACCAGTGCGGACTGAGGGTGGGGCTCACAATGACCTTGTTCACCCTGCTCACTTACTTACAATAAATTCTAAAAAAACAAAACAACTTCTATAACTAATGAATAAATCAGAAACCAACATTTGAAAATAAAAATCTAACCACACCTAGGAATAGATGAACACCTCTCCCTACCACCCTGTAACGACTCTTCTACACTACCTCCACACCATTACCTACAACAATCAAACACATTTACATTTGACTACACAGTACCCATACATACTACCTACTGTCTCAATGGCTTATCCAATACAGACAGTTATGACAACACACTGCAATTTTAACCAGATACATTTTTACACCCATACATACTTTATCCGGTTGGATTGGCTTATCCACCAACATAGACAAGATACATTTAACCTTGTCACCAGAATTTCCTCACATACCACCACTTACACATATTCTTTACACACACTACTAACACTCACAACTCTCCCCCACCCCTTCCTACCACCCTGTTACGACTCTTCTACACTACCTCCACACCATTACCTATAACAATCAAACACATTTACATTTGACTACACAGTACCCATACATACTACCTACTGTCTCAATGGCTTATCCAATACAGACAGTTATGGAAACACACTGCAATCTTAACCAGATACATTTTACATTTCTAAACACCCATACATACTTTATACGGTTGGATTGGCTTATCCACCAACATAGACAAGATACATTTAACCTTGTCTCCGGAATTTCCTCATATACCACAACTTACACATATTCTTTACACACACTACTAACACTCACAACTCTCCCCCACCCCTCCCTACCACCCTGTAACGACTCTTCTACACTACTCTATATCACCACATAATCAAACACACACATTTTCTACCATACCACAGTGAACACTCGGAAATACCCTTACGGGTCTTCCGCTGTTGGGGTCTCGTGGACAGACATGTCCCTGTACCCTTAAATACAGACCTTTCACACCTGACGGTATGGATGGCTTACCCACCAATACAGACAGGATTACTTGACCACTGTGTCCCACTACACTATATACCTGACAGACTCACACATCCACCCATACAAACTCCCTACTGATTTATACACTTCATCACCAACACAGATACAGCTAATATAATCACCAAACTCCTAACCCACTCATACATCATTTATCATACATAATCTAGCCACCCCATATTACCACATAACCAACTCTACCCACTATTTTTCCCCCCCCACCACCACCACCACCACCATTACCTACAACAATCAAGCACATTTACATCTGAACACACCTTACATTCCATGCACCCATACACACTTTCTTCTGTTGGAATGGCTTATCCACCAATACAGACATGTAAGGATACCCACTGTGCTCTTTACATAACACATTTTTCATTCCATACACACATACATACTTCCCACTATTTGGACGGCTTATCCACCAATATAGACAAGGAGTGGACCCCACTGTGATCCTGACTCAACACACTTTTTATCCCATACACACTCACTACTATACCCTGCCCTAACCCCACCACAACCATAACCCACTCACAGACACCCCAAACCCTAACCCTCACCCTAACACTTACCCTTACCCCAACACCAACCACCCACCCACCCTTACCCTAACAACTAATCCTTACCCTAACCTAACCCGTACCGGCCTAACCCTAAAATCCCTAAATCAATACATGACTAGAAATTAAGATAAACTCACATAGCCCTCCTCTCCTCCTCTCCTCCCCACCTCAAAAAAACACCTAAACACCAGCCTACTGCGATGGAGGAATCCGAATCCCAACTCCAGGAAATCCCCTCCTAACACCACGTCTCAACTCCAGGACACTTCTTCCAAACAACGGACAAAGACGCGCACTACATAAAAAGGAATCTCCACCCTTAAAACACATTATCTACGTAACCTTCCATGACACATACAATACAAAAACAAAACTGCACACCACAAACCCCCCCCCCCCCCCTCCCTCATCCTTCTTTACCTCCTCTACTCTCCTCTTCCTGGCCTAGCACCTAATGGGGGGTGACCAGGGGACTGACATGCGCCGGCCAGTGCCTTGCCTTTTTCTCTCACCAACACCTCACCGCTATGCGGTCAGGGAGAGAATCTGAGTCCAACAAACTAACCCTAACCCCTAACCCTAAACCCTAACCCTAACCCACTACACAAGCTGAGACTAAAGGTGGCAGTAGACTCTGTAGTCTGACTGTTAGGTTAGTTTGTCATGTATCTCAGTAGTAAACTAAAGCTGGCAGTAGGGTCTGTAGTCTGACTGTTAGTTTAGTTTGTCATGTATCTCAGTAGTAAACTAAAGCTGGCAGTAGACTCTGTAGTCTGACTGTTAGTTTACTTTGTCATGTATCTCAGTAGTAAACTAAAGCTGGCAGTAGACTCTGTAGTCTGACTGTTAGGTTAGTTTGTCATGTATCTCAGTAGTAAACTAAAGCTGGCAGTAGGCTCTGTAGTCTGACTGTTTAGATTAGTTTGTCTTGTATCTCAGTAGTAAACTAAAGCTGGCAGTAGACTCTGTAGTCTGACTGTTAGGTTAGTTTGTCATGTATCTCAGTAGTAAACTAAAGCTGGCAGTAGACTCTGTAGTCTGACTGTTTAGGTTAGTTTGTCATGTATCTCAGTAGTAAACTAAAGCTGGCAGTAGGCTCTATAGTCTGACTGTTTAGATTAGTTTGTCATGTATCTTAGTAGTAAACTAAAGCTGGCAGTAGACTCTGTAGTCTGACTGTTAGGTTAGTTTGTCATGTATCTCAGTAGTAAACTAAAGCTGGCAGTAGACTCTGTAGTCTGACTGTTTAGTTTAGTTTGTCATGTATCTCAGTAGTAAACTAAAGCTGGCAGTAGACTCTGTAGTCTGTTAGGTTAGTTTGTCATGTATCTCAGTAGTAAACTAAAGCTGGCAGTAGGCTCTGTAGTCTGACTATTAGGTTAGATTATGTATTAGTTTTGAAGGACTGATACACTGAAAAAAGGGGAGAAGTGGGGTTGTTCAATTTACAAATATTAAGCTGGTATAAATAACATGAATAATTTATGTTTCCCTTGGAAACATATGCCAATCTTGAAGATCACACTTAATTTTTAGTGGTGTTACATCGATATATTTAAATCATGTTGATACCAAATGAAATGGTTATGTTTTGCCTCCGCCCCTTAATTTGGGCAGCGTGAAACCCCGTCTGCCAGAAGCATCCTCAAGGGGACCCTTTGGAGTCCACCATTTTACCACTGATGCTGCAAGCACCTGCACCTTGGAGTCACCAGCACCTCCTCCACAGCTCAGCAGTTTCTGTCGCTATTATGGACTTGAGAGATGTGGTGAGCTCCATGAAAACGTCCTGAAGTCCTTTTCATGTTCTTCTAAAGGTTTTCTCCACAGCGGCCTCCGACCTACCAAGTGTCAGAGTGGCGGGAGCCATGCTGTTTGGCCTTATTTACAACTTAAACCTGGACTACCTTCCTCATCTCAGATACACCTTTGAGGTAATCCAGAAAGTTGTAATGGAGTTGGAAGGCAAAGTACTGTCAAAAAGGGTTCAGGTCTTGAAGATCTGACTCTTTGAGTAGAGATGGTACCTTTAAAAATGTTTTTCTTAAGAGTGGCTTTATGTGGCATCCTGCTGCTTGTTTTGTTCTGTTTTCCCAATACAGCCCCATTTGTCTTGTTGGAGGCCCGTAAACAGGGCTTCATGGAGCACTTTAATACCTCAGCAGCGTTAGAAAATGGCTGAAAGGCACCTTAAGAATGTTCGATTTCATCAATTGTAAATGCAAGAGTCTTTTTCACTGTAAAAATTTTCTAGTAAATTAATAAAAGGGTTGAACCTTATGTTTGTGTTCAGTGTCCTGTGTTTGATGAATTGTAATGCATGTGGTTCTTGCAGAAAATATTGGCAGAATATGCTTTTTTTGGACATAAAAATCTTCTGCAATTGCATTTTTATATGCAATTTCAATCTATTAAAATTATTTATATTTCAATGAAATAATTGTGCTGCTAAAACATGAATTTATTGTTTGTTAAATGTGAACAAATTGTGGAAAATTGCAAGATAAAATCATCTTTGTCTCATGTAAAATTCTCAGGTGTAGTGAAAAGGAAATATTCATTATGGTGTAACGTGATTTTTTTATGTGCAATATTCATGTTGGTATAACATGATTTTATTGTGTGCAACCGATGTCCATACTTTTTTTATGTACAGTGAACCCTTGTTTATCGCGGGAGTTGCGTTCCAAAAATAACCCGCGATAGGTGAAATCCGTGAAGTAGTCAGCTTTATTTTTAACTATTATTTTACAATGCAATACTGTACTATAGAATGAAACCAAAAATCAAAACCTGTTTTCAGGCCCAAAATTTGTTTAAGAAATAAAAATATTACCGTTTTCTTACAAATAACTATGATAGTTTAAAGAACGGTATTGTAAAACAACAATGTGAATACAGGACAGTATAGTAATGAATACGAGGTTGGAAACATGGTCACTGGCGTCTTTCACAGTCCCTCCAGCTGAGCCTCTCCGTCCTCACTCTGCTGTAGCGTCTGTTTCACCTGCAGGCTGAGCAGGAGTCTTTCTCCCAGAGAACAACATCGTTATGGGTCGTTGTTGGCACTCTTTCTTTTTCAATCAGGATTCAGAGCACAATAAATGCACTGTAAAAAAATCCGCGAAGCCGCGAAAGGTGAACCGCGTTATAGCGAGGGTTCACTGTAAATCCAACAGATTTTTTTTTCAGTGTACAGCGTGATGTTTGTGTTCTTCAATCTTTATAAACTTCACTCAGGAATCTGATTGATTTTATTGATCTGTCAGATTGTCTCCAGTCAGATATTAATAGTTTCTATGGAGACTCTGCTGTTGTCAACATTACTGTTGCTGCTCTAGAAACAACATGAGTCCTAGTTGGATTTAAATATTCAATTAATAATCTGGTTCTGACTTTAAACCAACCAGACTGACATCAGTAGAGCTAATATGATCACTTCAATATTAATTGATCATCTCAGTATTGATCAGTGTTACTGATCATGGCAGATTGTCCTCATATGGTGCTGCCTAGTTTATGTTACTGCTGTTTAAAAAGCTCTAGTGCTGCTGACCTGATGCTGACCTGTTAGCTGATGATTAGTTTTTATTTATTAATTCTTGTTAATAACTCAGAGTCACTTTTCTTTTAGATCAGAAGTCCAGCCATCAGAGTATTGATCCAGATGTTAGTCTGCTGTTGAGAGATAAACAGCTGTTGACTGATTTTGAGAAGTTAATGAAAATCATGTTGAAACTGAAGATGAAATCGGCCTCCAGCTGGACCAGAAATGAACCGAACCGAAAACCGTGAAGCGAAGCCAACTGTGAATTTTAGCGACCGTCCCACCACTAATACGTAGCCAGACTGTCAGGGAGGTAGGTGTCTGGTGATACATACTGTATAGAAATAAATCCATTTGTGTGAGTGTTTTGCAGATGCAGACACATCCTCATCATAGAATCAATGTAGCTCCAAACCGGCTATGTGACGCCCTCCTATTGCTTTCCTCTGTCATTACCCCTCATGAAAAAACTGGGTTAGGCCAGTGGAGATGTTTCTACACTAGCTCCTTAGTATGTCGGACAGGACGTGAAATACACCCAGGGGTTCTCTGCTTCTCTGCTGCCCCAGATATATCACCCACCCTCACTTTCTCCAGTCCAGCAAATAGTCAAAGTCACCTTTAGCAGGCACCCAGAGGGAGAGCTGCTGCTATTCTGGTCCCACACACAGCACCCACCGTGACCACAGCACCCACCGTCGCCACAGCACCCACTGTGACCACAGCACCCACTGTGACCACAGCACCCACCGTGACCACAGCACCCACCGTCACCACAGCACCCACCGTCACCCACCGTCACCCACCGTGACCACAGCACCCACCGTGACCACAGCACCCACCGTCACCACAGCACCCACCGTGACCACAGCACCCACCGTCACCACAGCACCCACCGTCACCACAGCACCCACCGTGACCACAGCACCCACCGTCACCACAGCACCCACCGTCACCCACCGTCACCCACCGTCACCCACCGTGACCACAGCACCCACCGTGACCACAGCACCCACCGTGACCACAGCACCCACCGTCTCCCACCGTGACCACAGCACCCACCGTCACCACACCACCCACCGTGACCACAGCACCCACCGTCACTCTCCTTCCCTCTCTCTCTCCCTCCCTCTCTCTCCCTCTCTCTCTCTGTCTCTCCCTCTTCCTCCCTCTCTCTCTTCCTCCCTCTCTCTCTCTCTCTGTCTCTCTCTCCCTCCCTCTCTCTCTCCCTCCCCCTCTCACTCTCTCCCTCCCTCTCTCTCCCCCTCTCTCTCTCTCCCTCTCTCTCTCTCCCCTCTCTCTCTCCCTCTCCCTCTCTGTCTCTCTCTCCCTCCCTCTCTCTCTCTCTCTCTGTCTCTCTCTCTTCCTCCCTCTCTCTCTGTCTCTCTCTCTTCCTCTCTCTCTCTCCCTCCCTCTCTCTCTCTCCCTCCCTCTCTCTCTCTTCCTCCCTCTCTCTCTGTCTCTCTCTCCCTCCCTCTCTCTCTCTCCCTCTCCCTCCCTCTCTCTCCCTCCCTCTCTCTCTCTGTCTCTCTCCCTCTCTCTCTCCCTCCCTCTCTCTCTCTCTCTCCCTCCCTCTCTCTCTCTCTCTCTCCCTCTCCCTCTCTGTCTCTCTCTCCCTCCCTCTCTCTCTCTCCCTCCCTCTCTCTCTCTTCCTCCCTCTCTCTCTGTCTCTCTCTCCCTCCCTCTCTCTGTCTCTCTCTCCCTCCCTCTCTCTCTCTCTCCTCTCTCTCTCTCTCCCTCCCTCTCTCTCTCTCTCTCTCTCTCTCTCCCTCTCTGTCTCTCTCTCCCCCTCTCTCTCCCTCTCCCTCTCTGTCTCTCTCCCTCCCTCTCTCTCTCTCTCTCTCTCTGTCTCTCTCCCTCCTTCTCTCTCTCTCTCTCTCTCTCCTTCTCTCTCTCTCCCTCCCCCTCTCTCTCTCTCTCTCTCTCCCTCCCTCTCTCTCTCTCCCTCTCCCTCACTCTCTGTCTCTCTCTCCCTCCCTCTCTCTCTCTCTGTCTCTCTCTCCCTTCCTCTCACTCTCTGTCTCTCTCTCCCTCTCCCTCCCTCTCTCTCTCCCTCCCTCTCTCTCTCTCCCTCTCTCTCAGTCATTTGCTGGGCGTATAGAGGAGAGGCTGCAGCACCAGTATGGATCTCCTCCTGCTGGTATTGAACCGGTACCGATACTCCCCTGGTATGGATACTGTGGATATTTCGGTGTAGCCCAGCCCTCCCACTCAGGTGTCAACTTTTCCTGGCTTTAGTGGACATGGAGCCTCTGGATCTGGAAGCCATGAACTTCACGGTGGAACCGGCGGCGGTGGCGTACCCGGTATGTGGGGGGTGGAGCGACAGCGCGGAGGGCTCGGTGTTCCACCTCGCTCATATCTTCCTCTTCCTCGGCTTCATGGGCGGCAGCGGCTTCCACGGACTCCTCTACCTCTTCTCCTTCCTGTCTCTGGGCTTCTTCTGCTCCTCGCTGTGGGCTTGGTCGGACTCGTGCACCACGGACTCCTTCCTGTGGAGTTTGACGCTCTTCGGGGTGAGTTTGGGACAAGTCCTGCACGTGGCCTACGGGCTGAGGAGCGTCTCCTTCGGGAAGGACTTCCAGGAGCTTCACACCTGTATGTTTAAAAAAGTGGGAGTGTCGCTCAGCCACTTCGCGAAGATCGTGGCCTGCTGCGACGGAGACGTCCACGCCATCGAGAAGGAGCACTGCTTCGCCATTGAGGGGAAAACCGCTATAGACAAGCTGTCGGTGCTGCTGTCTGGCAGGTGACTCATTCAGCTGATACTCTACTTATATCATTTATATCATTTATATTCTCTCACTGCATTTATGAGTATAGTTTTCCTTCAAACATGAAACGCAGCACAGCAGGACCTTCTCCAGGTCATCCTGCCAGTTTGAGACTGGACCTTTCATCACCTCATAACTGTGGTATGGTGGAGTCCCCGTTGATGTGGGGACAGGTGGAGGACAGGGGGAGAACAGGTGGAGGACAGGGGGAGGACAGGGGCAGGACAGGGGGAGGACAGGTGGAGGACAGGGGGAGGACAGGGGGAGGACAGGTGGAGGACAGGGGGAGGACAGGTGGAGGACAGGTGGAGGACAGGGGGAGGACAGGTGGAGGACAGGGGCAGGACAGGGGGAGGACAGGTGGAGGACAGGGGGAGGACAGGTGGAGGACAGGGGCAGGACAAGGGGAGGACAGGTGGAGGACAGGGGGAGGACAGGTGGAGGACAGGGGCAGGACAGGGGGAGGACAGGTGGAGGACAGAGGGAGCACAGGGGTAGGACAGGGGCAGGACAGAGGGAGCACAGGTGGAGGACAGGGGCAGGACAGGGGCAGGACAGGTGGAGGACAGGTGAAGGACAGGTGGAGGACAGGGGGAGGACAGGTGCTGTAGTCCTGCAGCCTACAGCTGACCGGGTGCTGGACCTGGTCCTTTTACAGGGTGGCTGAGCTTACAGTGGGTCCAACAATGTCAGCTACGCTGGAGGAGCTGAACTAACTTTATTCTGGACTTCAGTTCAAATTTGATTGGCACTTAATATAAGTATTTCCATTTTATGCAACTTTGTACTTCTACTCCACTCTACTACATCTCAGAGGTAAATATTGTACTTTCCACTCGTTACTTTACAGATTACAGTATTTCATCCCCTACATGTCCACTGAAAACCTAGATGAGAAATTTCTCCTCCTTAAACTGAATAAACTATGTCAAACCCTCTCAGATCAGCAGCAAAATGCTCTGTCATAAAGTAAAGTAAATAAAGTAAAGTAAAGTAAATAACAGTATGAAAATTTGACTTGTAGAGAGACACGGTGCTCACAGAACAGCCCTGCTTCAAATATCATTTATGGTCCTCTGGAGTATGATGCATCGCTGTAGATTAAACTAACGCTATATAAAGAAGGTGAAACGAGCACAAACCTAAACATGTACAGCAGTAAAATGCATCATAGCCGACCATTAATGCAGCAGTGATATTGATCCAGAAACATCAGATATGATAAGAAAACACTGACAGGGAGCATTCTACTGCCAGATGAGTACTTCTTAAAGTTTAAGCACATACTGATAATACTTACATACTTTTACTCAGGTAAGGTTTAAATATGGGCTTTAACTTGTAGACATCAGCGGCAGCTGAGGGAGGAAAACTGACCCACAATTATTATTTCACAATAGAGATATCAGTAATATAAAGATGAAAGAAAAGGAAGGATTTGTGGCTGGAGAATGGAGGAGAGAAGATGTACAACATGTGGGAATGAGAAGCAGCTCCGGTAAAGACCACGGTCTCAGCGAGGGTCAAGCTATGGTGCCTGTTGCACTTTAAGCCACACCCTCACACGCCGATGTCACAGCGCCTCTTTTCCCGCCGCCGTTAGCGGCAGGACGCCTGCTATGACCCAGCTTCACCCTTATTCATGTTGCAGCAGCAGTCGTCTGTGTCCTGGGACGCTTCACGCCGCCTTGCCTTTATGTTGGAGTGTTTCCATCGGAGAGTGGGTGAGTTAACATCAGCTATCCTTCCTTCTCCCTGGAGGATCCGTGTGACGGTTAATGGAGAGTTTCTACATTACATCTACCCTTTCCAGTTTCTGGATTCACCTGAGAGGGACTCTCTCCGACCATCAGAGGAGGGCATGTTCCAGGTCCATTTTAAGTCATGTGCATGTGCAAAAAACACACATTTCAGCCGTTAATAACTGGAGATGTCACCATACCAGAAAGTTTAGCCGTCAACCAGTGAAATCCCATGATTCTCAATACCACAGTACAAATAAGATAAGATAAGATATTCCTTTATTGGTCCCACAGTGGGGAAATTCACAATCAAAAGTAAAACAAGAAATCCCAGGCCATCCCATCCCAACACACACACCTGTATTACCAACTGCATCCTGGGTTTTGTTAGGACGTTAAACAGGCCATAGTTCCTTCCTACATTTAACAAGAGTACATGAACACATCATGATAACATTTGAATTTACCAATACTTTATGTTTACTGAATAGAGCCTGGTGCCCCCCGAGGGGCGGGCGCCCCCCCCCGGGGGGCCCCCCCCCCCCCCCAACCCCACCCGGGGCCGCCCCCCCCCCCCCCCACCCCTAACGGGATAAGCGGTTGACGATGGATGGATGGATGGATGGAATAGAGCCTGAACACATAATAATATACATCTATGGCAGCTGCTGTGTAGAAGTCAGCAGGACGAGAGCTAGTTAATGTTAGCTGTTAGCAGCTGGTAAGCAGTACAGTCCTGCATGGAGCTAACAGCTAACGCTAACTAACCAGCACTAACTTTCTACACACATCTGTTGTTCACAGTGTAGCATTAGGAGGCTAAAATAGGGCGTGACCTCTGGACGTGTTCATAGTGGATTTACTGCCATTAGTCTGGAGTACTTACGGTACCTGTGGTACTATGGATAAATGAATACCTTCATGTTATCAGAATTTTGGCATTGACTTGGTTTCAAACTGTTATTCATCAGTATAATAAGTTCTTGTGACATCCCCATTAATGACTCCTCTTTCTACATTCATAAGATAAGATAAGATGAACCTTTATTAATCCCCGGAGGGAATTCGGGGATTCATCTTTAGGGATGGTGATATGATGATATATATCATCAAGGATATAAAAATGTCTATCGTTTCTATTTTGGGATGTTGAAAACCCAATGGCTGGACTGTGTTACAGCAGTGTTTCCATCATTTGGATGATTCATTTTGCTCCTTGCATGGAGGAGCTGTGGTGAAGCTGAACCGACTGACTGCCCGAACCAATCGAGACCAGGTTGTCAGGAAGTCCGACCGGGACCAGAAAAAGTTTACCACATGCCCCTCCCCACTACAGCCATGCTAGGAGTGCAGCCTATCTGCTGTCATTCATCGGCATATACACTACTTACTTACTGAATTACCGGCAGGCATGCTATGTTGTGATATATATCGTTATCAAGAGATAAAATGACCAATATGGTGATTGAGGATTTAGCTGTATTGATCTTGTCAGCAGATCCCAGGAAAACAATGAACTGTTGCATCCCACTTCCAGCGTCCTGGCACTGTGAATGGTGGCTCACTGGAGCATATAATGGAAATGAGCTATTGATCGTGTTATTAGTTGAACCTGTGCTTTACCTGCTGTGATGAGTCGAAATGTCTGCTGTGAACAAAAAGAGCAACAGCCAACCTTTAAACCCACCAATGAGCCTCACCGGGTCACAACCCGTCACAACCCGTCACACCGTCCGATGCCACCGAAGCTCATAGAGCACCACATGTGGATCCATCCTCCACTGACTCCTTTTAGAGGCCTTCGTTTGCAACGACAGTCAAACTACTGAACCTTTTTTAAAAATGAAACCATGTATGTATAATCTGAAGATTGATGTGTTGTCTATGAGCATACACAGACACAGTGAAATCAGGAAGTACTGAATGAACGACTAACACCTTGTTGGTTTGGGTCTTCTTATGGGGTTTGATGACAGTAAGAAATAAATGTAGAATAACAGCTTTATCCTTTAACACAGTCTTGTCTGTGTAGTCTATGATCTAAAGCATGGACAGCTTCTGATGAATTATGATATATTTAAAATCTGACTCCATTTACTCTCCATATATTAAACATCATTAATCAGCCAAAGAGTTTGGTCCCAGCAGCAGGTCATCTTAAAGGTTAAAGGTCCATTTACCAACAAAACTGTCACACTATGTTATATGTACAGTTGATTTTGGGAACAAATCCAGCTGAAGACTAACGAGTGTTAGTATTATTGGACCATTTGATAAATTATTGGACTGACATTTTGAAAATGTCAACTTAAAGGGAGTATTTGTCCTAAATGTGACCTGGGGTTTGATTTTGTCTGTCCCCACCGAAGGATAAATCCAGTTCATGATAACTTTGTCAATCTGTTCCCAAATCACAGCAGTTACTTTGTGGATAAAACTACAAGCTTAGAGCCACGTTATCAGACGGTGGAGTTATCCTTAAACTGATGTCCTTCTCGTTCTCCACAGGTGACCCTGCGGGCTGATAGCCCCTGCCGGTATGTGGCGTGGAGGAGGAAGAAACTATATCTGCTTTTTGCTAAGCATCGCTACATAGCGAAGATCTTTGCCCTGGTTGTGCGCAATGACATTGCAGAGAAGCTGTACTCTCTGAACGACAAGGCGTTCAACAGGTCCGGACAGCGTTATGATCTCCGCTTACCAAGTTACTGTCACATGCCAGGGACCGATTTAGACCAGGCAGATGTCCTCCTGCAAGGGCAAGTGCAGGGCGCAAGGACTGCCTGAACACACACACACACACACACACACACCTCAGTGTCGGTGAGGTCGGGCAAAGTGTGGCATTATCTGCACATTGTAGGGTTAGTGATATTCAAGTGATGTTATCTTAAATCTGCTCCCATTATCATTGGATCTGAATATATGTATGAGGAAGGTGGAGCTGCCAGAGGACAACGGTCGGAGGATCCTTTCAAGGGACTGCTACGATGTTTAAGAACGCCGAGGCCAGGGGCCTGGACTATGGAGCAGGATCAGGGCTTAATGAGTCGACTTCAGGGTCGTCAGTCTTACGATGGTGGTTCACGTCTTACCGGGGTAGATCGCCATGGTAACTGATGCTGAAAACACAACCTGCTCCGGAGCAGGTCATGTTCCCGATGAGAGATCGACTCTTATGAAAGCATCTCCTACCAACCAATCAGAGCTCGGTGCATTGATCGTGTAATATTACACAAATACAATGAAGTTACTGTCATAATCCAGACTAAAAACAACATGGACAGCAGGCTGGATGCAGTGGGCTGAAATGGCGCAAATATGATTTAAATAGTTAGTTTTATAAAGCAGTCGCTACTCCTGACAGTAGAGCATGAGACAGGAAATGTGAAGAAAACCATGATCCTCTGGACCAATGAGAGCTGCTCTGGAGTCTGCTATCCAGCTTCAGTCTATGGTCACTGTCTATCATCACTCGTGAACTTAAACAGTCAAACTAATCTGCGCTGATCAGATATGGATCAATATTAAATAAAAAAATAATAAATTAAAAATAACAATTTAATTTCCCCTCGTGGGACTAATAAAGGTTGTTCTTCTTATTCTGTCACTGTAATGACTATTTCTCACCTCATGTTCTCACAGACATCTTGTAGTTTCTGTTTAGCTGTAAAATGAGAAAGTTTGTGACCCGGCAGCCATGTTGAGATCAGCTGAGGAAATACCAAGCACCGGCCACCAGCCGGATACACAGATAGATCAGGTCTGTAGGCAAAATCGGCGTCTTTAATACAGTCCAAAGTTCAGTACACAGTAGGCAAGCAATATAGCAGACAGATCCAAAAACAACAGGCTAAAGGCTCGGTCAAAAACAGGCAGGGGGTCAAAACACGGGTGGTCAGTAACTCACGGGAAAATGCTGGAACTCTTGGCATGGAAACACAAGACGATCTGGCAACGAGGGGAAGGGGAAGACACATTATATACTAGTGAATGAGTGATTGACTATACACAGGTGACCACAATCAGGGCGGAGGGGAAGACGCTGAGACGAAGGTGAATGGTGAGAATCTAGGTCAATGGGTGGTGCTCAAACGTAGTGGCGGGAAGCATGCAGGAGGGGAAGTGCTGTGCACTGAAACGAGAGGAGAGGTTAAACATGCCAAAATAAAACAGGTAGTGCTCAACAGAAAAGCATGGAACATGAAACACAGAAGACAGACTAAGACCTGGGGTTCCTAACAGTACCCCCCCTCCTAGGGACGGCACCTGACGTCCCAGGCTGGTCAGGGTGTGTAGCGTGAAATTCTTTAATAAGGTTTGGGTCCATAATGTTTTTGGTGGAGACCCAGGAACGTTCCTCTGGTCCGTACCCCTCCCAATCCACTAAGTATTGTCTCCCCCGCCCCCGCCGTCTTACAGCCAATAGTTTTTTGACGGTATACACAGGGCCCCCGTCGATCATCTGGGGGGGTGGCGGGGGTTTGGAGGTAGGGACCAGAGGACTTTCTTTAACAGGTTTTAGTCTCCCCACGTGAAAAGTGGGGTGTACTCTCATGGATCGGGGAAGTTGAAGCCGTACCACTACTGGGTTAATTACCTTGGGGATTGGGAATGGACCGATGAAACGAGGAGCTAACTTTTTGGATTCTACCCTGAGGGGGAGGTCTTTAGTAGAAAGCCAAACCTTCTGCCCAGGTCGGTACGCCGGTGCCGGAATCCGTCGGCGGTCGGAGGCCCTTTTGCTGCTGGCAGCGCTCCTCAGCAGCATCTGTCTTGCCCCTCTCCAGATCTTATGGCACCGACGCACCAGAGCATGGGCAGAAGGGACGGCAGATTCGACCTCCACCTCAGGAAATAATGGTGGTTGGTAGCCATAGGCGCACTGAAAAGGAGAGAGACCGGACGCAGAGCAGGGCAAGGTGTTATGTGCATATTCGATCCAAATTAAGTGCTTACTCCACGAGGAGGGATTCTGGGCCACTAGGCATCTGAGTCCAGTCTCTAGCTCCTGGTTGAGCCTCTCCGTCTGGCCATTGGACTCAGGGTGAAGGCCAGAGGAGAGGCTCACTGAGGCCCCCAACAGGTTGCAAATCTCCCGCCAGAATTGAGAGACGAATTGGGGCCCCCGGTCTGACACCACGTCCCTAGGGAAACCATGGACACGAAAGACACGTGACAAAATTACCTCCGCCGTTTCCTTGGTGGAGGGCAGTTTAGGTAGTGCAATGAAGATCTGTCCACCACGGTCAGAACCGTGGAGTTACCTCCGGAATTTGGAAGTCCAGTCACAAAATCTAGGGAGATGTCAGACCAGGGGCGATGAGGTATTGGCAGGGGTTGAAGCAGTAGTGATGGGTCGGTCGCGAACGAAACGGCTCTTAGAGTCGGCTCTTTGAAGTGAACGACGGGAGCCGGCTCCTCAATGGGAGCTCTCGGTCACGGGTGAGCCTTTTTCTTTTAATGGACATGACATCAGAAAATGGCCCAGCTGAGCGCAGTAGATGCATCGGCCTTCCTTAAGGCGGCGCTGGCGCTCCTCTGGGGTAAGTCGAGTCCGGCCCAGTTGCATGGGCTCCGCCTCCGCACCACGGGGATACTGTGAGCTCTCAGAGGAAGGTGGAGAAGCAGGATGCCACTGTGGTCGCTGGGAACGGTAGTGCCTCGCTTGGTCGGGAGGTGGAATGGTAGTTTCCTTTTTCTTTTCCCTCTCTCTCTCCCACAGCCTGTTATCGATCCGTATAGCGAGTGCAATAACGGAGTCGGGATCGCTCGGGAGGTCCAGTGGCGCCAGCTGGTCTTTGACAGGATCGGAAAGTCCGTGCAGGAACGTGTTGAGGATTGACGCGTCATTCCAGCCGCTGTCGGCGGCCAGAGTGCGGAACTCAATGGCGTAATCCGCGACTCGGCGTTTTCCCTGTCGGAGCCCCACCAAAGCCCGTGCCGCTTCTCTGCCTGGAGTGGAGTGATCAAATATCTTAGTCAAAGTTTCGGTAAAGAGAGAGAGAGAGAAACATACCGCGGAGTTCCGAGCCCATTCCGCCGTAGCCCAAGCCTCCGCTCTGCCGGAGAGGTGTGTGATTATGAACGCCACCTTGGCGCGTTCTGAGGGGAATTGAGCGGCTTGGAGTTCGAAGTGGAGCCCGCATTGAACCAGGAAGGCGCGGCAGCTCCCTGAGTCTCCGGAGAACCTCTCCGGTTTTGCCAGGTGCGGCGAGGAGAACTGGATCGAGGATGGAGTCGTAGGTGGAGCGGGAGCCGGTGTCAGCTGGAAACCCGGCGGTGGAGGTGGTGGAGCGCGCGCCGCACCGCCGGCTGGCTGGTGAGTCTGCAACAGATTCAATAATGCTTGCATTTGTGTACTCAGTTGGTTAACCTGCTCACCGCAGGTGACGTGGAATGATTCCTGTCGCTCCATTAATTCCTTGACTCCGTGGCAGACAGCGGTGATCTGCTCCTCGTGCTGGTGGATCCGCTTTTCTTGCGCAAGAATCGCGGTCCGGACCTGTTCTGTATTCGCGGAGTCCATTTCTGGCCAGATCGTACTGTTACGGATCTGTTCACAGGAAATGGAGGACTCCAAAACAAACACAGATAGATCAGGTCTGTAGGCAAAATCGGCGTCTTTAATACAGTCCAAAGTTCGGTACACAGTAGGCAAGCAATATAGCAGACAGATCCAAATGCAACAGGCTAAAGGCTCGGTCAAAAACAGGCAGGGGGTCAAAACACGGGTGGTCAGTAACTCACGGGAAAACGCTGGAACTCTCGGCATGGAAACACAAGACGATCTGGCAACGAGGGGAAGGGGAAGACACATTATATACTAGTGAATGAGTGATTGACTATACACAGGTGACCACAATCAGGGCGGAGGGGAAGACGCTGAGACGAAGGTGAATGGTGAGAATCTAGGTCAATGGGTGGTGCTCAAACGTAGTGGCGGGAAGCATGCAGGAGGGGAAGTGCTGTGCACTGAAACGAGAGGAGAGGTTAAACATGCCAAAATAAAACAGGTAGTGCTCAACAGAAAAGCATGCAACATGAAACACAGAAGACAGACTAAGACCTGGGGTTCCTAACAAATGACCTGTGATTGGTCAAAGTCTCCCGTCACAGGCGAGCCATGAGGAGGAGCAGAAGTCTGGTTTTCTCTCAGAACACTTGAATTACAACATACTGAAAGGTTATTATGGGATTTTTAAGAAATGATGCCAAAAACATGCTGCCTACTGCAGCTCTTACCACCTTCATTTTTTTAGAGAAGCACTAATGTACTAATCTCACGCTTCACTTAAAAGCAGCTTCTCGCTTCTCGTCACTGAGGATGTATACGGTCATTGAGGATGTATACAATCACTGAGGATGTATGAGGTCATTGAGGATGTATACGGCCACTGAGGATGTATACGGTCACTGAGGATGTATACGGTCATTGAGGATGTATACGATCACTGAGGATGTATACGGTCATTGAGGATGTATACGATCACTGAGGATGTATACGGTCATTGAGGATGTATACAATCACTGAGGATGTATGAGGTCATTGAGGATGTATACGGTCACTGAGGATGTATACGGTCATTGAGGATGTATACGGTCATTGAGGATGTATACGGTCATTGAGGATGTATACGATCACTGAGGATGTATACGGTCATTGAGGATGTATACGATCACTGAGGATGTATACGGTCATTGAGGATGTATACGATCACTGAGGATGTATGAGGTCATTGAGGATGTATACGGTCATTGAGGATGTATACGGTCACTGAGGATGTATACGGCCATTGAGGATGTATACGATCACTGAGAATGTATACGGTCATTGAGGATGTATACGATCACTGAGGATGTATACGGTCATTGAGGATGTATACGATCACTGAGGATGTATGAGGTCATTGAGGATGTATACGGTCAATGAGGATGTATACGGTCACTGAGGATGTATACGGTCATTGAGGATGTATACGATCACTGAGAATGTATACGGTCATTGAGGATGTATACGATCACTGAGGATGTATACGGTCATTGAGGATGTATACAATCACTGAGGATGTATGAGGTCATTGAGGATGTATACGGTCACTGAGGATGTATGAGGTCATTGAGGGGGGGGATGTATACGGTCACTGAGGATGTATAGGGTCACTGAGGATGTATACGGTCATTGAGGATGTATACGATCACTGAGGATGTATGAGGTCATTGAGGATGTATACGGTCACTGAGGATGTATGAGGTCATTGAGGATGTATACGGTCACTGAGGATGTATAGGGTCACTGAGGATGTATAAGGTCATTGAGAATGTATAGGGTCACTGAGGATGTATTTCTAACTCACCAACCTCTACAACTCACCAACCTGTCACCTGCAGAAGCTCTCTGATGACTCTGCTATCGTCGGCCTCATCACTGATGGGGACGATGGGGAGTACAGAGAACTTTCCCAGGACTTCGTGGACTGCTGCCTGCAGAACCACCTCCAGATCAACGCGGGGAAAACTAAAGAGCTGGTGGTGGATTTCCGCAGGCAAACTCATCCCCCTCCAACACCGGTGAACATCCAGGGATCAGACATTGAGATGGTGACATCTTATAAATACCTGGGTGTTCACCTGAACAATAAACTGGAGTGGACCACAAATTCCTCTGAACTCCATAAAAAAGGCCAGAGCAGACTGTATCTGCTCAGGAGACTGAGGTCTTCTGGAGTGCAGGGGACACTCCTGAAAACATTTTATGAAACCGTGGTGGCATCAGCCATATTTCATGGAGTGGTTTGCTGGGGCAGCAGCATCACAGCTGCAGACAGGAAGAGGCTGGATAAGATCACCAAAAGGGCCAGCTCTGTCCTGGGATGCTCTCTGGACTCAGTGCAGGTGGTGGGAGAGAGGAGGACGATGGCTAAGCTGTCATCCATGATGGAGAAGGACTCCCACCCCATGAGAGACACCATCAGAGCTCTGGAGAGCTCCTTCAGTGACAGGCTGCTACACCCTAAGTGTACGAAGGAGCGTTACAGAAGGTCCTTCCTGCCTGCAGCTGTTAGACTCCACAACCAGCACTGCTCCCAGTAGACCAGATGCACACTCAGAACCAGCACTGCTCCCAGTAGACCACATACACATCCACAACCAGCACTGCTCCCAGTAGACCACATACATATCCACAACCAGCACTGCTCCCAGTAGACCACATACACAGTCACATTCACAACAAACTCACCAGACATAAGTGCAATAAGGACTCATATGTACAATTATATCATCTGCTCAAATCATAGAAACTGGACAATTATTTATTGATATGATGGACACATTTCTGGCTTTACTTTTCTATTATGTATATACTAATTTATTTTATTTGTATTAAAACTGTTTTTAAATCTATGCTTCTTGTCTTTTATTGCACTATCCACTTTGCTGCTGTAATGTGTGAATTTCCCCACTGTGGGACTAATAAAGGAATATCTTATCTTATCTTATCTTATAAGGTCATTGAGGATGTATACAGTCATTGAGGACGTATAAGGTCATTGAGGATGTATAAGGTCATTGAGGATGTATAAGGTCATTGAGGATGTATACGGTGGCTGCAGATTTATTGTGTGTATGTAATACTGACAGATTAGATCAGAGCCCTTTGTTAATGTAATAATGTCTCAATAATGTAAAACTAAATTATATTTTATATTACTGTGTGGAGTGTCAGTAATTTAACCACATGGTGTGTGTGTGTGTGTGTGTGTGAGTGTAACAACAAGCACCAGCGAACGTTTTGTGTTTATATTGTATTTGTATGGGTGTCATATATCCATCCATCCATCGTCAACCGCTTATCCCGTTAGGGGTCTCGGGGGGCTGGAGCTGATCCCAGCTGGCATCGGGCGAAGGCGGGAACACCCTGGACAGGTCGCCAGTCGCCATGGAGACAGACAACCATTCACACTCACATTCACACCTACAGACAATTTCGAGTCATCAATTAACCTAAACAGCATGTCTTTGGACTGTGGGTGGAAACTGGAGCACCCGGAGAAAACCCACGCTAACACGGGTAGAACATGCAAACTCCACACAGAAGAGTCCCCAGCCGGATTCGACCTGTGACCCTCTTGCTGTGAGGCAACAGCGCTAACCACTACACCACCATGCAGCCCCGATATGATACAATATGATACAATATAATATGATATGATACATTGTAATAGGATATTATACAATACGATACAATACAATACGTTCCGATACGATACGATATTAGTTTTTGTCATCAGCTCAAAAACGAACCTCAGGATCTGATGCCCAGAAGACAAGAAGAAGCAGGACATGGGGCCCTCATCATGTCAGTGGGTATTTTCCAGTGGCCAGTCCATCACAGGACACATAGAGACAGACAACATGTAGACAGACAACCATTCACACTCACATCCACACCTACAGGCGTGACCGATTAACCTAAACAGCATGTCTTTGGACGGTGGGAGGAAGCCGGAGTACCCGGAGAAAACCCACGCTGACACGGGGAGAACATGCAAACTCCACACAGAAGAGTCCCAAGCCGGATTCAGCATTTATCTTTACTTAACATTTAACTCAACATTCACACTTACGCTTAACATTTAACTCAACATTCACACTTACACTTAACATTTAACTCAACATTCACACTCACACTTAACATTTAACTCAACATTCACACTTACACTTAACATTTAACTCAACATTCACACTTACATTTAACATTTAACTCAACATTCACACTTACACTTAACATTTAACTCAACATTCAAACTTACACTTCACATTTAACTCAACATTCACACTTAAACTTAACATTTACACTTCAACATTCACACTTATATTTAACTTTACATTAACACTTACATTTAACATTTAACTCAACATTTAACTCAACATTCACACTTAAATTTAACATTTAACTCAACATTCACACTTACATTTAACTATACATTAACGCTTACATTTAACATTTAACTTAACATTTAACTCAACATTCACACTTGCATTCAACATTTAACTCAACATTCACACTTACATTCAACATTTAACTCAAAATTCACACTTACACTTAACATTTAACTCAACATTCACACTTACATTTAACTTTACATTAACACTTACATTTAACATTTAACTCAACATTCACACTTACATCTAACTTTACATTAACGCTTACATTTAACATTTAACTTATCATTTAACTCAACATTCACACTTGCATCTAACTTTAATGCTTACATTTAACATTTAACTTACCATTTAACTCAACATTCACACTTACATTTAACATTTAACTCAAACATTCACACTTACATTTAACTCAACATTCACACTTACATTTAACTTAACATTATCACTTATATTTAACATTTACCTCAACATTAACCCTTCCATTTATCATGTCCCTGAACATTAACCCTTATATTTATCATTTCCCTTAACATTAACCCTTAGATTTATCATTTACCTCAACATTAACCCTTATATTTAACAGTTACCTCAACATTAACCCTTATATTCAACATTTACCTCAACATGAACCCTTATATTTAACAGTTACCTCAACATTAACCCTTATATTTAACCTGTACCTCAAGATTAACCCTAAGATTTAACATTTAACTCAAGATTAACCCTAAGATTTAACATTTAACTCAACATTAACACTAAGATTTATCATTTACCTCAACATTAACCCTTATATTTAACAGTTACCTCAACATTAACCCTTATATTTAACAGTTACCTCAACATTAACCCTTATATTTAACCTGTACCTCAAGATTAACCCTAAGGTTTAACATTTAACTCAACATTAACACTAAGATTTATCATTTACCTTAACATTAACCCTTACATTTAACCTTTACCTCAACATGAACCCTTCCCTCTCCTCCTGTGGTTCCTCTCTGCTTTAGTATTTCAGCCAGCAGCCCCTCGGCTGTCCTCTCCTTCTCATCTCCAGACAGCTTTCTGGATCTTTCTGCAGGTTTTGTCTCAAAGTGACGTTCTAGTTGTTTTCTCTGAATACAGACATGTTTGCTGTAAACTAAGCTCACAGCTTTACTGCCAACCTCAGTGAAAACATACTTATCAGTGACTCCTTATGGGTGTGATGCTGGAGGACCGCTGCCTGGATCGGACTGGACTATCTGTGAGGACTGTGGGTGGGGAGGGGTCCACCTCAGGGCTGTTGAAGGAATAAATGCTCACTGAATATATATTTTCATGTGTAATTTCATGGGAAGTTTACATCCCTCAGTGCAACATATTTCTATTATTGTCATTTCAATCACTATATATTATATATATAAATTATTCTCCTTTTTAATAATAATAAAATAAAGGAATATCTTATCTTATCTTATATTTCTGTTGAAACCCTGGAATATCGTTATGCTTTTGGCATAATGACAATGAAGATTTCTGATTTCTGATTATGAGTGAAACAGCTAAATACTAACTACTTTTCTAGATGTGAGTACAAGAAGGATCAATAGCAGGTACTGTTTGGGTTATTTGGGTTTGATACCTTAAAGCAGTGGTTCTCCAACCTTTTGGGGCCGGGGGACCCCTAACAGAGGTGAGAACCTGCCTCTTCATCAGAACACACATTAAACACTACTACTACTACTACTACTACTACAGTCTAGAAGTAGTAGAGTAGCAGTAGGAGCTGTACTGAAACTTTCCATCCTAAACACTTCAGACCCGTTTCGTTGTGATCACCAGTAACATTTAGCTTTTCCCTGATATTCTGGCTGCTTTGTTATCAGATGTCACTGTAGCTTCATGGCTTCACAGTTTCATGGCTATCACTACTATTTTGCTTTCATAACATATCTTCTTTCAGGTGTTTATTTTACTATTTTGTCTATTCTGTAGATTTCTTTACTAAATTATATTTTTGAATTTCAACTGAATTTAATAATGAATTTCAGTGTTTCAGGATATTTCCTGTCTGTGCGTAATGATCTGTCTCATCTGTCTAAGGACACATCCCATTTATGGTAAAATAACATTTACTTTCCTTATTTCTGTGGCCAACTGGCCATAATGTGATGTTTCTATAACAGAGGATGCGTTAAGTATACTGTTATGGTGAATATGGATGCGCTTCTATACGCACAATGATGTACTGCTGCAAATATTGTGATACTTTCCATTTAATTAATTAATTAATTAATTAATTAATTAAAACAAAATGAATATTTCTGACCCTTTAGAGGAACTCCAGTTTGTATCTTTGGTTGTAACAATGTCCCAACAGCTGTGATGGAGCTGGACTCATCCTGAGGACAGCGGCTGGGATCCGAACAGTTTTACTGAATCGACCTGGAATCTGAGTGAAACGGTGAAGCTGAGACGTGTAGAAATGTCTGGAGGTCACGTCCCGTTAGATCCTCACTGTCTCACATTTTAATAGGCCCATTCTTGACGCTCATATCAGTCCAGCTGCTGTGTGATGACTACAAGTATTTAATAAAGTCAAGACTTGTCGACATCCTCATCAGCAGCTGGTCATGAGGCCCCCATCATGTGTCCTCATACAGTAGTTGGATGTGGACTTGATCTCAGACCAGCAGCTGATTGGATGAAACTTTACATCACAGAGGTGTGATGTCACTGTGGAATCGCGTGCGTACAAAATGGCCGGGAAGGCTGCAGTGGTTGCCATGGTTTCTGTCAGGCGCATCATTTATAGAGCAGAATTATTCAAACAAAAAACATCTAACAGCCAAAAGCTTGTTCACACGTTGCATTCGATGATTTGTTGGAAACATACAGATTGAAGTGAGGATTTCATCCACGCTGATAAAGACTCGACTCACTTCCATCATGGAAAATGTGAGATTTTAACACTTTCTATGTATTTTACCATCAAGGATCTCAGAGCGAACATTCAAAAGGTTTATGTGAACTCAAACCACAATCTCTTCCTAAACTTAACTGTTTGTTGGTGACTAAATTTAAGGAGATTTCTCACCTTAAAGCAAACCTCTCCCATGTGCTCTCTGTGCCATGAACATCGACCCCACATAGTAGGCCTACACAAAATTGCATCCTTAGCCGACCGATAATAACAATTTAAATATTATTATGTACATAATTGCTATCACAGTGCTATTATGGATGAGTGCAACTCTGACGTAGGCCTTCTTGAATGCAGTCATTCCCAGCAGATATGTGACATTATGTTTTCATGGCAACTTCGTGGTTTGTGCTATTCTAACATATTTTTTATGCATATGCATCACTAAAACATAATACCAAACATATTGAATGATGTTCTGCTTTATTACCTGACCAGTCCTGAAGAAGGCCCCAGTTCTGTCAGAGAAGGACCTTCATTATTTCCATTTTGTGCTGACATTCTGCATATTTCTAAATTAAAAATTGGTATTCAGCTTATCACAGCAGATCTAGGGAAAGGTAATATATATATATATATATATATATATATATATATATATATATATATATATATTAATATGTGCGGACGATTATCTAGTAACGATGAAACTTCCCCAGGTGATTACTTACATTAAGACAATTATTCATTCTATTACATGTTGAAATTGTATGTATATATATATATGCAAATGAGGCATTATCTAAGGGTAACTTTTGATGAACTTAGGAGAAAACTACAGACACAAATACACAAAATGTGGTAAAATAAAGACCTAAATATGTATTTTGGATGTTTTATTGCCACTAGTCTTAAAGAAAACATGTTGTGGAAGCAAAATAACCTCAAATCCTAAAACTGTTCAGAGCACGAAGAACAGTGTTTTTGCTTGTAGTGTTTCACCTTAATCAGCAAATGTTAGTCCTGTTAGCTTCGTTAGTTAACCCTGGAGGGTTAATCCTTAGTGAACAGCATGACATCTTACACATCTGTACTCAACAAAACAGAAAAAAAAACAAATAATGGATTAATAATTATAATTACAATTACAACTGACTACTAAAATGTGAATGAAGTTTTCAATGGTGACAGCTTACATGCAAATATCTAATTAGCTAGAGATGAATCACACACACTGCATGAATCATACATTATTAATAGCCTATTTTCACGCATAATCCATGATGATGAAGATACAAATAAATATAAATGTATGGAAAAAATAGCTTATGTTTTCAATGAAGCCTCTGTGTTATTAAGAGGAGCTAATAAGCACCTGGCTCCCCCTGACACTCAAGTCATTATCTAGTTGAATTTTTGAAATTCACATTATTTACTGTACTTGTGAAGCCTCATTGTAATACGAGTGTGTGCCTGGAGGCATGAGCAGGTCACATCTCACAAACTGATCACGATGCAATCTGAAAGACAATCAGACAGTTTGACACTAATGATAAACACGGAGGACTATACTGGGAATACTGAGTGTTTTTGATCTGCTTCAAAGTTTAACCAGTTTACAGCTTTACTCTGTGACTACTTCAGTTTTCAAGTTCATTATTAGTTGTGCTTTAATTTAAACTCTTCTTGCATCCAGGTATAAAATCAACAGTTTTTTCATCAATCTGAATCTGCCAAGGTTCTGATATTTTGACAACATAGTCCTCTGCGGTGCATCTGATGTATTTTTCTCTTGTGAGGTTATAAAAGTTGGTTATTCAGCAAGAAGTTAACTGGACTCTGACATCCTCTGGTGTGCTGCTTACCTTCTCCAGGTGCACCGGTCTGACTGCCGGCCTCCACGCTTGTGTTTAACATTTGTGCTATTTGGCTACTTTGGTTTAATGAAAAAAGGGTTTGTACAAAAACATTTGTATGTTGCACATAGTAACTGCATTTTTGTAGCTTGTGAATGTGCACAGGCTTGACAGTTGTACAGACCACCAAAAGGAAACAGATAACATGATTATGGAGTTATAATTTAATATGAAATCCATCAAAGTACTGACAAAAAGAGCTGGAAATCTAGTTGGGAAATTACTGTGGTTGCATATTGTGGTCTTCTGTGAATGTTCCACCCTGGTAGAAATGTGCGTGTATTGTTGTGGATATAATTTATACACCAACACCACTTTCAGCCTGTTGATGGTTCAGTTTATGGTTCAGTTAGTAGTTCAGCTCTTATCAGGTCCATCCATGTCATCTGTGTCAAAGCTGAAGGGCTTATCGTAGCCCATCAGGTGGTTGTAGTCTTGTGGAACAGGGAACATGTCCGGGTTTACCAGCAGCCCTGTTTTGTCAGCATAGAAGGTGGTAAACATCTTGCTGACGGCTGGGATCCTAACCTGCCTCTGGTGGAACACACTCTTCTTCTCTGTGAGAAGGACACTGTAGGTGACGGCAGTGTAGGTGTCTCTGTCCGAGTTGTGGTACAGGCGGATCACGTAGCCCTTGGTGATGAGGTGGAGGAGGACGGGGGTGAGGAAGGTGAAGAATCCGATCACTCCACAGAAAGCGGCCTTCATGGCGAAGCTCTGGACTACTAGTCCAGTCTTCAGGAGGATGTGGGGCATGAGAAAGAGGCTGGCCCCGCTGGTGCTGTAAGAAAACAGCTTCACCCCTGACAAAAGAGAAGATTCAGAGAATACAGGTTACAAATGTGAGGATTACACATGTCCATACACTGCAAACATCGGGGATACGTCCAATTTATCCAGTAGTGCATCACTAGTTGATGCATCACTCCCTGCACAGTAAAATTCCCCTAAACCTCAAGTTTGATGCAGAAACTGAAAAATTACAAGCATTTAAATCAGTTCCTTTGACACTAAAAATAGATTTATATTTGTGTCTGTGTACACTGGTCTCACTAGGTGCCTCTGCTGTAGAAACAAATTTATAGTACAGCGGATTTCACATATTCATACAATAGTATCACTGCAACAATAGACAGTATTATGCCATATTGTGTATATTACACAGTAATTGTATTTACAATGTTTCATTGACTTTCTTTCCATGACTGAACCAATGCCATGATGTCCACTATATGCAAGCTCTGGTTTTATGTAGTGATTTTGGTTTTATGCCTTATTTAAAAAGGTAAAAACAATAAATAAAATGTGCTGTTTCAGTACGAGCAGTGTGAGCTGAAGTGGCCTCCACTGCTTTGCCTCTTTGGCTGGCAGCAGCACAGGAGATACTGTGTGGTGTGCTAGGATTTTATTACTGGGCTACGAGTCTTTGTTCAGCATCTCTGATGTAAAAACATCACATTTCCACACAGGGTGGATGCTCCGATCAGGGTTTTTGGGACCAATCAACGGATAATCTCTGGAAGCAGTATCAGCCGATACTGAGCATGGGGTCTGTTTGAGGCCTTATGTGTATCATGTAGCATTATTTACTTATTTAACTATTCTCAATAACATGGTATATTAATAATCAAGAGAAAAAGAGATAAGAAGGTGCAGCATATTTCACTCTACCTGAGCGACCACACTTTCTGTAGTATTCCTGATCTATTTTCCATCAACACTGATTCGTATGATTGTGTCATAAGAGTAGCGTGGCTCACGGGCGAGTACATAGTGAGTGAGCGAGAGACCTGGAGGCTGCTCTCAGAGCAGACAGATTGGTGATGAGAGCAGAGGAGAAATTAGCTGTAAAGCTGTTGAGTGGTGGTAGTACACAAACAGTGTAGGTAACAATTTGCCCATGAATAAACACTGCAGCTTCTCAACACCCAAAAAGTTCCTGTGTCTTTCTTTCCCAGCTGCTGGGCAACAGTGAAGGGAGACAAACAGACAATTTCAGGGCCTGTGATTCCTGCAGTGTGTCGTGTTTCCACAGTAAAGCCTCAGGTCCTCTGGAAGCTTGTCCAGCCGATGTGTTTGTGTGTCCTGGTGTACGGCGTACACAGGAACGAGTCTACACAAACCGGAACGGACAGTGACTACTTTGACGGCATAATGTCATATAGTGTATACCTGGTACTATGCAGAAAAGCCTGGCAACCTTTTGACTTTTGACTACTACTGTAACGTAAAAATAACCAGTGGTACCAGATAAAGGAAAAGAAAGACCAAGATGTAACCAGGTGAATGTGCCTCACCTCGAACAGCACTGCCCAGACTGCCAGTGTAAATGAGGTTCCCATCCTCGGAGTGGGTTGCTATGGAGAGACAACGAGCTGGCAAACACTGGGACCGCAGAGAAACAGAAGAAAAACAATAAAAGTTCACTTTAGTGGGGTTTAGCCACTCTGTTACAAGTCTATTGTGATGTCCCGTGAGGTTTACATGTGGTACACATCATCATTCTAAATAACTTCCTATCTACCAATCTATCCATCCATCCATCCATCCATCCATCCATCTAAAAACAGACCCCTATCAAATTAGAGATACAGGATACAAAGATGGAAAAAGGCACATTTCAGTAAAGATTTTAGCAGTTCAGATTTCCAGACCACAATCTTTGTTTGTCTGTCTGTATGTGCTAGTGAGTAGTTGCTTTAATGCGAGTATATATGTATATATGTATATATTCTCTATACTGATAATGTTCAAAAGAAAGTAAACTGCACGTCATCTTGTGAATATTCCTGTCTTACGTCTGTTTTACACTGTGTGGTTTCTGCAGTCTACACAACTACAATATGGTTTATTCTATTAAAAACCGTCAAACACAACTAGTTCATGTTTAATACATTATAGTCCAGCTGTGTGATCTGAGGGGGGTTCTGCTCCAGCTGTGTGATCTGATGGGGGTTCTGCTCCAGCTGTGTGATCTGAGGGGGTTCTGCTCCAGCTGTGTGATCTGATGGGGTTCTGCTCCAGCTGTGTGATCTGATGGGGTTCTGCTCCAGCTGTGTGATCTGATGGGGTTCTGCTCCAGCTGTGTGATCTGAGGGGGTTCTGCTCCAGCTGTGTGATCTGATGGGGTTCTGCTCCAGCTGTGTGATCTGATGGGGTTCTGCTCCAGCTGTGTGATCTGAGGGGGTTCTGCTCCAGCTGTGTGATCTGATGGGGGTTCTGATCCAGCTGTGTGATCTGAGGGGGTTCTGCTCCAGCTGTGTGATCTGAGGGGGTTCTAACCACAGGTTGTTTCTGCACTGCACAGTAACCCAGCCTGAGATGATAAACAGGGTTAGCGGCTCGCTAGTTGAGCTAATCTCCACTTTGGTTTCCTAGTGATTCTGGCAAAAAATTGAATCGAAGGCAACTGGACTTAGATTTGTCTCTGAAGACGTTTCGCCACTTATCCAAGTGGCTTCATCAGTTCCGACGCTACAGTCTGACTACTAGTGATGGTCGGTCGCGAACCAAACGGCTCTTAGAGTCGGCTCTTAGAAGTGAACGACGGGAGCCGGCTCCTCATTGGGAGCCCTGTTTTTTTTTTCTCTCTCTCTCACTTTTTTTTTCCTCGCGCCGTCCGTAATTGGTCGATATGTGTTTGAGCCTTGTGTTTGCGCTGAGCAGGGGGGGGAGGGACGGGAGTTACACTAGCAGCAGAAGTAGCACGAACAGAGAGAGAGAGAGAGAAGAGCGAGAGAGAGTGAGAAGGAGAGAGGGAGAGAGAGAGAGAGAGAGAGAGAGAGAGAGAGAGAGAGAGAGAGAGACGGAGAGAGAGAGAGAGAGAGAGAGAGAGAGAGAGAGAGAGAACGGGGACAACAAGAAGAGACAGCATGGACACATTAGGAGGATATAGTAAAGAAAATGAGTGACTCCAGGACCATTTCAGTTTTATTGATAATCCAAAGGCAGAGTGTAGAGTCTGCAGGAATATCATATAGAGCCACAAACAACCTGCACAGGTAAACAACCTGAGAACAGTCCACCAATCAGAGCAATGGGAAGATAAAACAGTCAGTTGAGTGTGATATTAATGAAGGTGCCAGTGTGTCTACTGCTGCTGCTGCTGCAGTAGTAGTAGTAGTAGTAGTAGTAGTACTAGTAGTAGTATCTACAGCATCATGCTGTTCACCACCACAACCACCTAAACCAACCCAGAGCTCTATGAGACAGTTTGTGCAGAAGTCTGTGACCCTGCAAGACTGATGAAGAACTGGCAAAAATGATTGCACCTGATTTCCATCCATTTTCAGCTGTGGATGATAACGGATTCAGGAAGTTTATAATGCACTGAATCCTATGTCTGCAATTCCAAGCAGGAAAACAAAAATCCTCCCAGGCCTATATGACAGATGACAGCATCCACTGCAGAGAGGGTTAATAATCCACAGCAGCCTCCTTCTGGTCAGCTACGAGTCACTTTATTGAAAATGATAAAATGGTGGTCTGTCTTCTGGATGGTTTTGAGTTCAGCGACAGACACACAGAGAGGGATGCTGT
The DNA here is from genome assembly GCA_947000775.1 of Pterois miles. Taxonomy (NCBI): domain Eukaryota; kingdom Metazoa; phylum Chordata; class Actinopteri; order Perciformes; family Scorpaenidae; genus Pterois; species Pterois miles. Next base: position 334,933 of record CAMQGK010000627.1, on the reverse strand, counting down.
GTTACTGACAATGCAGCTAACATAACTATTACATTAGTAATTCAGTTTGAGCATAATTTTATATTGTTGTTGATAATAAATTAATTAAAGCAACAAAATAACCTGAAGAGCCATTTGGGAGCCGAAAAAGCCGGCTCTCTGAAAAGAGCCGGAATTCCCATCACTAGTCTGACTAGTCCCCACTGGTCTGAGAGACTAATTTTTTGCCAGAATGAATGTGACCTGGATGAATGAGAACCTTCACAGACTTGTTTCCTAGTGATATTTCGTGCTGTGCCCGTGGCTGTAAGTTCAACTCGCACTGACTTGTTGTCACCGCTCAGCATCCCTTAGAAAACGCTGTGTCAGAGCGCTGGTAGTTACCGTACCTCGTAGTTTAGGCTGAGGATCGACCTTGTGTCAGCATGGCGCTGCTTCCCTCTCACTCCTCTCCAACAGGACGCGTTGAATAAAGCGCCACGTCGCGCGGCCGTCATGTGAATGTTACGGAAGGACTGAGAAATAATACAGGCTCGTAATGTGCGCAGGCTAGTCACAGAAAACATAGTTGTTTGTGAGCGACGCGGACTCACTGTCACTGAATTTCACACACGCTGACGGACTTCCGCTTCTTCTTCTTCTTCTAAGGAGTTAGACGGCAGCGGGCTTCCGGTATGTAGCACTGCTGCCACCGTCTGGACCTAATCCGTTACTGCACCATCTTCATCACATCCTGTTTCCTGGACCAGTGGCTGTTTCTGTCCTACACACAAGTATAACAGGGTTTTGTAGACCAAGTCAGGGACCATGGGACCACTATGTCAATATTTTACCAGGTTGAATGTGTTCGACCCACTGGACTGCCATCAAAATAGCATATAAGCATGCAGCTGTCCTGTATACATAGTCAGGTACTGACTGATGTTCTTTTGCCCCAGTACTATGGAAACAGAACCCAATATTTATGAATGCCCACAGAAGAATTCACAAATCTATTTTTTGATTCACATCAATGACTGGGCTGAACGGTGGTGCAGTGGTTAGCGCTGTCGCCTCACAGCTACAGGGTCACAGGTTCAAATTGGGGGGCTAATTTCTGACTCTCCACAATTTCTGACTTTCCTGTCCTCTTTCCTCTCTTCTTCCCTCTACACTTTCCTCTCCTCTTTCCTCTCTTCTTTCCTCTCCTCTTTCCTATCCTCTTCCCTCTCTTCTTCCCTCTCATCTTACCTCTCCTCTTTCCTCTCTTCTTTCCTCTCTTCCTCCCTCTCCTCTTTCATCTCTTCTTCCCTCTCCTCTTTCCTCTTCTCTTTCCTTTCTACTTTCCTCTCTTCTTTCCTCTCTTCCTCCCTCTCCTCTTTCCTCTCTTCTTCCCTCTCCTCTTTCCTATCCTCTTCCCTCTCTTCTTCCCTCTCATCTTACCTCTCCTCTTTCCTCTCCTCTTCCCTCTCTACTTTCCTCTCTTCTTTCCTCTCTTCCTCCCTCTCCTCTTTATTCTCTTCTTTCCTCTCTTCTTCCCTCTACACTTTCCTCTCCTCTTTCCTCTCTTCTTTCCTCTCCTCTTTCCTATCCTCTTTCCTCTCTTCTTCCCTCTCATCTTACCTCTCCTCTTTCCTCTCCTCTTCCCTCTCCTCTTTCCTCTCTTCTTCCCTCTCATCTTACCTCTCCTCTTTCCTCTCCTCTTTCCTCTCTACTTTCCTCTCTTCTTTCCTCTCTTCCTCCCTCTCCTCTTTATTCTCTTCTTCCCTCTCTTCTTCCCTCTCCTCTTTCCTATCCTCTTTCCTCTCTTCTTCCCTCTCATCTTACCTCTCCTCTTTCCTCTCCTCTTCCCTCTCCTCTTTCCTCTCTTCCTCCCTCTCCTCTTTCCTCTCTTCTTCCCTCTCATCTTACCTCTCCTCTTTCCTCTCCTCTTTCCTCTCTACTTTCCTCTCCTCTTTCCTCTCTACTTTCCTCTCTTCTTTCCTCTCTTCCTCCCTCTCCTCTTTCCTCTCTTCTTCCCTCTCATCTTACCTCTCCTCTTTCCTCTCCTCTTTCCTCTCTACTTTCCTCTCCTCTTTCCTCTCTTCCTTCCTCTCCTCTTTCCTCTCTTCTTCCCTCTCATCTTACCTCTCCTCTTTCCTCTCCTCTTTCCTCTCTACTTTCCTCTCTTCTTTCCTCTCTTCCTCCCTCTCCTCTTTATTCTCTTCTTCCCTCTCTTCTTCCCTCTCCTCTTCCCTCTCCTCTTTCCTCTCCTCTCCCCTCCCCTCTTTCTCCCTGTCCCTGTTGCTCAACAGTTTGTGGAGTTTCTAATCTCTGAAACTGTCAGGTCTTCCAGATCCTAGGTCATGTTTTATTTTTTTTTTTCTTTCCATTTATTATTTCCATTTCCTGTTTTATTTTGACATCACTAACCTCCCTCTAGTTTCAGATCACTGCACTTCCTGCCCTCGTGTGTCTCCACGCCCCCTGACCTACTTTCCATCACCTCACCTGTGTCTGATTGTAGCCCCTCTCTTAGCCCCGCCCCTGGTTGTGTCCACCTGTGTTTGATTGTAGCCCCGCCCCTGATTGTAGCCACGCCCCTGGTTGTAGCCCCGCCCCGATTGTGTCCCGCTGTGTCTGATTGTAGCCCCGTCCCTGGTTGTAGCCCCGCCCCTGGTTGTGTCGACCTTTGTCTGATTGTAGCCCCGCCCCGATTGTGTCCACCTGTGTCTGATTGTAGCCCCGCCCCGATTGTGTCCAGCTGTGTCTGATTGTAGCCCCGTCCCTGGTTGTAGCCCCGCCCCTGGTTGTGTCGACCTTTGTCTGATTGTAGCCCCGCCCCGATTGTGTCCACCTGTGTCTCGTTGATCCCTCCCCTCTAGTATATAATGTGTGTTGCCTGTCGTATTTGATCCTGATGGTGATTTTCGTTCCAGCGGTTTCCCGTATCAACTCTCTGTGTTTTTGAATCTCTGCCTCTTGCCTGCTGATGTTTGGATCTGGTTGCCTGTCTGATGTCATGACCGCGTACCGATCCTTGCCAAGTAAAGATTACGTATTTTAAACTTTACTCATCCTGTATCTCAGTCATGCATTTGAGTCTTGTCCTTCACTGAACCCATTCTTAACAGAAATAGAGCAAATGTTTGATCCACCATGAAATTTTATATTTAATTTTTATATATATATGATATTATATTATATTATATTAAAACTGCTAATATTCAAAATCTACTTAGTTGATTTCTTTCCTCAAAAATGGTCAGAAGTGAATTTGGTGTTGAGATATGTAAAAACTTGCCGTTTTAGCTGCTGTCGTTACCATAGCCTCTGCCATTTGAGCGCTTTGTATTATGGGATACAGTAGGCAAAGGAGACTGGTCTGGGAGATTAAATTCCAAATCAGTATGACATCTGAGTATTTTTGGCATGTTGTAGTTTTGCTTTGTTTCCATACTACGTACCATATGCTGTAATTTGGCCGACTCATACTGTGAGTGTAGTACAGTTTAGAATACAGCCTCTGATGGGACCAGTGTTATTGGCCTAACCGGAATACTTCTAATATCTTTTAAAAGTTATTTTAAGGCTGTTATATATTTAGGGGAGTTTTATATCTTTTTACCTGTGCTCGTGCACCTTAAGCTACACCTCTCTTTTAAATTAAACCTAAAACCAGGTCAAGTGAGGCCTGTAGGGACTTTTCAGTCTGCATGAGAGGTGTCAGCACAAGATGACTGTGAAACGTTGTCCACAGTGTAATGAATCCCATACACGTGTCTGAGCCGCTGGCCTTGACATGACAACTGTGTGTTTATCAGCAACACACATCACCTGCATTACCACATTACACTGCATCCTTGTTGTGCACTCTGGAGTCAGCTGTCTGGACTGCAGAGGTTACTTCAGGCTAACGGGGTTATTGAAGGTCACATAATAACCCCATTCAGCTCTAATGGCCTAATGCTGGCTGGAGGCGGAGGTGGAGGGGAGGCGGAGGGGAGGGGAGGCGGAGGTGGAGGGGAGGCGGAGGGGAGGTGGAGGGGAGGCGGTGGTGCCAAAGTGGTTTTGCTGTCTAACCCTAAAGAGACACCAAGGGCCGTGACAAAGGGCCAGTATGTGAAGAGCTGGGAAGAGAATGGGTTGGCTCTCTGTGTTTTTGGTCTTAAATAATTGCTGAGGGATCTATCTGTCTTCGTAGCTGCTAAATGCTCCACCGTTTTCACCAGCTAGTGTCTCACTGTGTCTGCAGTCTGGCAGGCTGGTGGCAGCTTCAGACTCACTGTGTGATCTGTTTGTGCTTATTCAATTGAAGCTTAATTCGGGAGTATGCACCACTAAAGCACAATACCCACTGACATGATGAGGGCCCCATGTCCTGTTTCTTCTTGTCTTCTGGGCACCAGATCCTGAGGTTCGTTTTTGAGCTGATGACAAAAACTAATATTGTATCGTATCGGAACGTATTGTATTGTATCGTATTGTATAATATCCTATGACAATGTATCGTATCATATTATATTGTATCATATTGTATCATATCGGGGCTGCATGGTGGTGTAGTGGTTAGCGCTGTTGCCTCACAGCAAGAGGGTCACAGGTCGAATCCGGCTGGGGACTCTTCTGTGTGGAGTTTGCATGTTCTACCCGTGTTAGCGTGGGTTTTCTCCAGGTGCTCCAGTTTCCACCCACAGTCCAAAGACATGCTGTTTAGGTTAATTGATGACTCGAAATTGTCTGTAGGTGTGGATGTGAGTGTGAATGGTTGTCTGTCTCCATGGCGACTGGTGACCTGTCCAGGGTGAACCCCGCCTTCGCCCATGGATGGACGGGTGTATCATATTGTACTGTATCATATTGTATTGTATTGAATTGTATCGTATAATATTGTACGATACCAGATTGTATTGTATCGTACTGTATTGTTTCATATTGCTTTGTATCGTATTATATCGTATTGTAAGGTATTGTATCATATTATATCATATTGTATTGTATCATATTGCATTGTATCATTTCATATCGTATCCAATCATATTGTTTCGTTTTGTTTTGTTTTGTATCGTTTTGTATCATTTTGTATCATACTGTATCATATTGTATCGTATCATATCATATCATATTATACTGTATCATATTGTCACATCATATTGTATCATATGATATTGTATCGTATCGTATCATAGTGTATCATATTACATTGTATCGTATCATATGGTATTGTATTGTATTATATCATATTGCATCATATTGTATTGTATCGTATTATATTGTATCATATTGTATCGTATCATATTAAATTATATCATATCATACTGTGTCATATCGTATCGTATCGTATCATGTTCTATCGTATGACATCATATTGTATCATATTCTATTGTACTGCATCATATCGTATTGTATTGTATTGTATCGTATTGTAATGTATCATTGTTTTGTATCATATTGTATCGTATCATATTAAATTATATCATATTGTACTGTGTCATATTGTATTGTATCGTATTGTATCATGTTCTATTGTACTGCATCATATCGTATTGTATTGTATCATATTGTATTGGATCATATTGTATCATATTGTATTGTATTGTATTGTTTTGCTCTAGATGAGCCAAATATGGTCGTTTAATCATATTGGAACCATGGAAAGTGATAGGTATTGTTATAAAAATGTATAATTACACCCGTTGCAGAGCCATTTGTTGCAGAGAGCAGAGCCACAGGATGTGGCTGTCTTCAGAGGTCGTAATTCCCATCACTGGGAAAACAGCATTCATGTGCATGTACCTCCATTACAGCCCTGCATACAGCATATCCTGTGGGAGCATAGCACTCATAACAGACTGCAGAGCAGCTGAGTTTCCCATATTAAAATTGTCAGGAGTTTCTTTTAGGCAACAGTAATTGTCCCATACAACATCAATTAATAAAGTTTCAGGCTTGAAAGTCGAAAATGAAGAAATTCTATTTGATAGATTATTTTTATTTTCTTTTCCCATTTTTCTGCTTTAAGCCTTATATGGGTTTGGTCAGCATTGTGCTGTAGAGCAAAGCCACAGTAAATGTTGTATGGAAAAGAAGCATTGCTGTAATGACCTCAGTAGTTTGAAAGGTGGTCAGGTGTGTTCTGCTGCACATGTGACCACACCCAGTTGTGTGCACCGAAGCATTGCACAACGCATTGCGAACACTGAATAGGGTGTGAACAGAGATTGCAGTGCAGGCAGGACTTTCAGTCTGGGTTTAGTCACAACTACATGTGTAGCTTCAGTATGTGCACAGTATATACTGACATCATCTGCATACTTTTAGCTCATGCTTCTCAAGCCTTTTGTGTCATGTCTGACTTTGCAGGAAGAGCCTGTATTTATCTTATAACGTTATTTCTACTTTTTTATCACTGTGAAAGGAACATTGAATTGCTTTGTATGACATTGTGCTTCAAAAATAAACTTTAGTCTTTGTATTAATTGTTAGATTTGACACATGCTACGTACGAAGTAAACATTGATTAAAGAAATATTTTGAGCTTTTACTATGACAAACAAAGACTTTAAGGTCCACCTATTACGTTGGATTTCTTCTGGAGCTTTTACATTATTATATAAAATGTATTTATTATTAAAAATAATAAATGTGTGTGTATATGTATAGAGAGAGAGAGAGGTAGACAGATCAGGAGACACATGGCACACAGAGGCAAGTGTACAAATATATTGATTTATTTTCTGTTTGTACAGCATGTCCATGATAACACACACATGTGGGTTACACTTTCATGTAGTGATAAACTTCAGCTTGTCAGGTTCATCACATACAGCTCAGCAATCATTAGGGCCTCAAACCCATCCTTTGTGGTTTGCAAAGTGAATCTTGAGACTCACCTGCTCCTCTCTGCCTTCCCACACGGTCCTGAATCATTAATGTCAGCATTCACCCATTCACACACACATTCATCCACTGATGGCAGAGGCTGCCACACAGTGTCCGCCTGCCCACCAGCATCTGATCTACTGTAAATACTCGTCCATACATTGATGGTTCAGCCTTCAGGAGCAGTTTGGGGTTCAGTATCTTGCCCTTCAGCATGCACACCGGACGAGCCGGGGATCGAACCACTGATCTTCTGATTGGCGGACGAGCTGCTTTACACCCCTGACCTTCATTAGAGAAACTGTATAGCTAGCTGTGCTGCAGAAATGTTGCACTGACTGAAAATGAACATTGAATGAACATTTCTTGAATGCACCTTAATTAAGAACTGCATTTCTTATTAAGTTTCTAGTTCTGTGCGCACACACACACAAACTATATATATATATATATATATATATATATATATATATATATATATATATATATATTGTCAGACATGTCTTTAGTGACAGCTGAGACAGAGAGAGCAAACTCCAAGGATGATGGAATCTCTATCTTCTTCTTCAAGGTGAAGTCAGTAAATGATACTGATTAGAGAAATGCATTCATTGATAAAACAAAAAGAGAGTTTGGTCATGCTGCACTCAGCAATTTCACCGCAAAGAATAAATCAGCTGACGCCAGATGACAAAGTACCCAGTGAGTCAGAAGAGATGATCTAATGTGTTCACACAGATTTCTACATGCTCATAAACACATAGAGCATGTTTCACTGCAGGATGTTGGTTGTGATAGTCACACATTAAATTAGTAGTATTTTAAAAGTACAGAAATGTGAACTTCCAGTAGCTCTGGAGCTTAAAGGAGCATACCAGTGTGTTGTTGTATGTTTAGCTTATTTACTACAAGTCATGTAAAGTATACTTTACTGATGCCTTTTCCCAGAACAACAGGAAACTGAATTAAAACATGAAAAGAAAAATAATAATAATAATATAATACAAAGTAGAGATCTTCTTTTTGTTTTTTATGTCAGGGCTGAGGTGAGCTGAATCAGTCACAGTGAAACCTGTTCATTTTTATTCTATTTAAAGTTCGTATCACTGGTCTTGTATAGCAACACCTCATGTTTGCTGTTCGTGTTTATTTGTTTAGTGTACATGTGCTCTCTGAAAACAGTCGCAGTTAATGAATAATCCATTTACAGAAGATGATGATCAGCCTGCGCTGTCTCGCTCATCTCTCAGCTGCTCTTGGTTTCATCAAACCTGCCAACATTTTATTTACAGTATCTTCTCTGTTCTCAGTTGTTCTAGAAAGTTCTTTCAGTTTCCACCGACGGCTCCTGCATGAACAGTAGCCTATGTGTTACGTCATGTTACCTGTACATGGGATCTATAACAGAGTATGACGTGTAAGGTGTAGTACTCTTATTAGGACAGCACAACCTCTGGAATAGCAGCGTATTTTATTGAAAAATTGGAATTAATGACTATTCTGCAATTTTTGCTCTTTGCACTTTTGCCTGATTGGACCCTTTGGTGGGCCGGTTCTGCCCTCTGGACATGTGTTTGACACCCCTGATTTAAGGAGTCTACACTGTATAATCATGACAGTAATGTGGCATAGTGTAATCTATTAAAACCAATGGCCAAATGACCAAAATAACTTGATCTGAAAAACAGCTGGCAGTAATATCACTACAAGATCTTTGGTAAATGGGCAAAAACATGTTTATTCTATACGTTGATATGGCTCTAGGTCCGTCCACAGGATACTAAGACTTTCTACTCCGAGATGGTGGATGTCTGCCAGGAAGTAGTTGGCACAACACTACCAGATGCACTGAAGGATTTCATCTGGCTCCACCCACAACCCCAGTATGTGCAGAATACATATTCTTCAGCAGCAAATTAAAGCAACAAAAATATATAATGCAGTCTATTTACAAATACAAGGCATCTTCATTAACACTATTAAATATACTGTACACTATGTACAATATTTACTTCAATCACTGTCTGACAAAGAACCTAGTGTTTTGATTTCAACTTGTACTTGAAGTCCACATCATAGGTAGGCTGGAGGATTCCAAGACCAGCTCGGGACTGGTCAAGAGGTGGGACTTTGATAGCAGGGTCCAATAGCTCCATGTCAAAGTAGGACAGAACCAGAATCAGGAACTGCTTGATCTCATACACAGCAAAAAATCTGCCGGGGCATTTGGTGACCCCGGAGCCGAAAGGCATGTTGAAGTAACGCAGCCGCCGTCCACAGCGGTAAAAGGTGGGTTTCTCCTGACCCTTCTCGTCCAGGAAACGGTCAAACTTGTACTCCTGCAGGGTGAAGGAGAAAGGGAGAGAGGAAAATGAGTTTTCAGAAGGGCAAAACAAATTAGAGAGTAGTTTAACTCTATGGGGTCTTACATAGGGATCTTCATAGATTTCTGGATCAAAGTGCAGCATGGGTGGATACAAGGCAATGACATCATCTTTCCTAATACGGTAAGCTTCTTGGTTGTCAAGATGAAGCAGGAAGTCCTCCTTGGCAACACGCACATTCATTGAAGCACTGGAAAGACGCATAGCTTCTTTTATGATGCTGTCTGTAGACAGAAAGTAGACAGAATGACACGAAGAAAGAAATTAGTTTTATATCATCTGTTTGCTATATTTAAAAAAAAGTTCATAGACCACAGTGGATCCTTGTATACCATGTAGGCAATACCAGACGTAAATTTAACGTCTATGTACCTGTAATCTATCGGTAGTCTTACCCAGAACAGGCATGTTGTCCAGCTGGTCCCTGGTCAGCTTCAGTTGTGGGTCGCTAGAGTCAACCATCTGGCCTGAATCCTCCAGAACTTTCTGCACTTCCTCACAAGCTGCTTTCATAGCATCTGGGCTCCTGAACACAGATACAGGAGCCTGTTAATGTTGTTACTGTAACTGTTAAACACTGTCTACGGATATTGGTTAACTTCTTTCACTTCAACCTATGTAGGAAGAAATACTTTAATTTAATTGTATTACCATGTGTCTAGTTTACCACAGTGTAACTGTGATGCTTGATACAAACATAGAGAAGTCTAATAATACTGGTTTATCATAGTGCTATAAGAACTGTAGCCCTTATTAAACAGAACACAGTTTTTATGGAACATAAACTCAAATTATTATATTTAATGTTTGGCTTAGTCAATTACTGTCTGAAGCCTTTGACCCACAGGCATCACCAGGCATTTTTTCTCATGATACAGATGAACACACTGCTGCAAGTCAGCACTTTCTAACCTATGACAAATCATTATCCTAAAATATCAATGCAAAATACATTCTATAAAATTGCGGCACAATTGCAGAAGATACTTTGTCTTCATTGGAGTCAACCGTTTTTAATTGAAACAGTCACTTTTTCCCCGTGGATGTCACACTGGTCTACTGTGTTTGGCCAGTGAGTTACTGTTGACTGGTCTAATGTGGGTTAGATACAGACATAAATATCCATATGACTGCTTTTAAGCCTGTAACATTAGCCACCATAGCCCCAGGCAAGCCGTGAAAACAGAGATGTGTTCTTGTGATAATAATTAAACACACCTGACAATTAACTGACAAGAGGAAGACAGATTAAATTGTGTTTTACAAACAATGATAAAGAGCTGTTAGAGACTACAAATACAAACTCTCAACCACTATCGCCAGTTGAGATAAGAAATCCATTGTGTTATATTTCCTTAGAGTCTACAAAGTAAAGAAATGGAGATACGGTATACCAGCATACCTGATCATATAAAACAGGCTCCAGAAGGTAGCAGGCAGGGTGTTGGCCTGTGAAGCCCACAGCAGAGCGACATGGGTCCTGGCCTTGCTCACATCATTGAAGGTAGATAATGAATCATTCAGGATCATCCTCATAGAGATCAGATCAGACACGTTCTCCCTCTTGGACAAGTTTTCAGCATGCATGGTCTTTGCTAGATTCTAGACATTTCAAAAGAGTAAGTGTTAAAGGGGTAGGGTTAGGGTTAGTCAAATACCTGAGTGCCTCTTATGTGCTCTTAATTGTTAGAAATGGCAGCATGCAGGCATTGTGGCATCATGGTGAAGGCAGTTCGTCATTGCTTCCTGTGATAGCTGTAGGAAAAGCTCACTAACCTCTCTGGCGCTGTAGGCACTCTTGAAGACATGGATGGGCAGGCCAGCCACCAGTGCCGGGAAGATCTTGTCAAACTCTTTAAAGTTCTCCAAAGCATTGAGTACCAAGGCTTTCTGAGCCGCCTGCTGAGCCTGACATTTGTCTTCACCGAGCTCTTTACCAAACAGAGTCAGGTAGCCGGACTCAAACATCACCTGGAGGACAGAAGGAAACCTGTTTTTTGGGAACACTGTTTCGATGTAGTGGTCAAACTTGAATAATTACTGGAAGTCTAGTCCCTCTAGTCCCTCTTGGGTAACTTTGGTGCGACTTCGTAGTTGAAGCAACAGACACTGACTTGTTGAACATTTAGAAGTCAGTTTGCGTATGCTCCCTGTCTAAAGTCCAATTACTGACCTTGTAGCAGAAAGCAAAGATGCCATCCACCTCCCAGTGGTCCTTGCTGGGGCTGAGTGTGTCTGACCTCAGCATGACGTCCTGGAGGTGGCCCATCATGGTCTCTATCAGGGAGGGTAGAGCCTCGCCTTGAAGGGTCTTTAGAAAGGTTTGGTGAAGGTTCTCTGTAGTGTGGCCATGGCGAGGGTCAAAGCTGTCATGGCCAAACGCCTGGTAAGGCAGGAGAAAGGTTAATGCCCATTGAAGGACTCACCAGTAGCACCAAAAAAGTCTTCTATGGAAGAAGAACAGTATAGTGACGAAACACGGTCATCCATCCATCCATCCATCTGCAACCGCTTACCCTGTTAGGGGTCGCGGGGGGGCTGGAGTCCATCCAGGCTGACACTGGGTGAAGGTGGGGTTCACCCTGGACAGGTCGCCAGCCCATCACAGGACTGTCACAGACAACCATTCACACTCACATTCGCACTCACATTCACACCTACAGGGAATTTAGAGTCATCAAATTAACCTGCATGTCTTTGTCCACACTAACGGGGGAGAACATGCTAACCCCACACAGAAGAGCCCCGAGCTGGATTCAAACCTGCAACCCTTTTGCTGTGGGGCGAGTGATAACCATTGCACCACCGTGCAGCCCCACAAAACTAAATGAATAAAATGAATAATAAAAGTTAAATAAATTTACCTTGACAGACGTAGCAAAGTGGAACTTCCTCCAGTCCAGGTGTCTCCCCTGCCTGATGACTGAATGGTAAGAGAAGGGGTCACACAGGAAGTGGATGTACTGGCCTGCAATCTTGCAGGTGAAAATATGGCCGTACTTCTTTTGGCGGCTGTGGAGGAACTGAAGAGGGTTGGCCCCAAACTGCAGAGCACAACCCAAGTAGGGGATGAAGCCATTCTCAACTGCAGGCTCACCAGGTTGCCTATAGGTATTGACAAGAAGGGGGGTTATGAGGATTGTCATGCTCACTGTCCAAAACAAAGTAGCCTTGTTTAAGACAGGCAATATGTCTGGTTCCATAAAATAGGATTTGTATTGTTGAGGAAACTGAAAAATCTAAAAATTAACCAAATATGGTAATACAAGGTCTGCAGTGAACAGCAGCTTCAATGACAAAATTGCAATTTATTGATTAATATTTAATAGCATGCTGATGGTTTAGTGGACTTTTTTCTACGACATGGTTGCATCTTTTGTCACTAACAAATGCTGATGATGCTCATTTCATTCAGACTCATTCAGACCTTGTCGATGAGCCCAGTTTCCTTGAAGCTGAACCGTGACCTCCCAACAGCCACATTTACAAAACATTACAAACCAGTTCATTATGTTGTTCTGCTGCAGTTAAACACCAGCCTGATCTTCATGTTTCTGCTCTTGTAAGCAAAATTCTTTGTCAGTCTGACCAGTTTGACCACCATAGCGAAGCACTGACAGCACAATGGTGACAATATTTGTGAATCAACAACATACCGAACAGCTCCAGCATCTTTACAAAAGCTTTTGTTTGATTGGGACTCACTGCGTGCATGTCATTCACAGTGCATAATTGTGATTACATAAGTGGCCCCATGTTTAATATTGTTGACTCTCTGGAAAGAGGTGTCAGTGTTGATCAGTGTACATTAGCAGATAACTTTTAATGTTTAAAGTTCCATACACACTGTGTTAGTAAAATACAGAAACTTAAACTAGAAGAAATGCCTGAGACATGACATCCTACATGTTGTCTAGTCTTACCTGCGTCGTATCCCCACAGCCAGCCATAGCAGGCAGCAGAATCCCACCACCACAGCCCAAATCAGAGCGATGCTGATTATCATGGTGATGCTGTTGATGATGATGATTAGAGAAAGATCCGACACCCCAGGAGGCTCACTAACCACCACTAATGCTCCACACAAATCACACTGACAGAAACTGCGATTAACTAACTGTTGCTTGCTTCATTAAAGTCAACAGCAACAGAAGACTGTGTTTAAAAATGCTGCCGTAGGTTCCTGGAGTTTTCCAGCTCAGAGACTATGAATGCAAAGTGACACTGCTTGTCACTGCAAATTGTGCAAGCAGCCTGTGTGAGTGCTGTTGGTTCAAGCTAGTGTGATGACAGGCAGTGTGTGGCAGGTTTTTATACCTGTTTCTCCCTTAGGGTGGGCCCAAGGGCAGATTCTGGAGAATGGTATGAGTCTGCAGCCAGCAGCTGCCAAATGCTGCCAAAAGGAAAAAGTTCATTTTTTTCATTATTCAGCAGCTCTTAGCTAAAGTAAAATGAAATCAAAATTATTTCGATATCTTCTGATAGTGATGTTCGAACCTGCAGCTAAGAGGTTGTTAGATCTGATCAGTTTTTGAAATATTTCTCAGTGGAAAAATTCACATCAACAAATCCATCTATTTTCGCATTTAGTACAGTATTTTGAAGTGTAATAGATTGGATTGCAAATTTGTATTTATTTATTTATTTACTTTTGTAGAAAGTTGTCCTCATCACTAAAGCAGTGAAATATTCCAGCATGTTATCTTACTGTGATTTCTGTAGGAAATAGGATTCCATGCATGCTGTACAGGTGTGTGTGTGTGTGTGTGTGTGTGTGTGTGTGTGTGTGTGTGTGATGGCCTTGACCGGAGTCCATGGACAGTGTTACCTGAAGGCCTGTACTATGATAGTGCTTCTGGGTTGGTAAATAGATTCAAGGTCCTGTGTGTGTGTGTGTGTGTGTGTGTGTGTGTGTGTGTGTGTGTGTGTGTGTGTGTGTGTGTGTGCGCGCGCATGTGTGCGTGCGTGCATGGGTGTTTGTAAGACTGCGAGTGCAGGGGTGGAAATGAACATTACTATTGTGTGGTATGTGACAACTGACAGTGTGACCTGTTGAGACTTGCCGTTGTGCCAGTGGAGATGAAATCAAGTTCATCCAGAAAGACGACATTAAAGGATAACAAATTACATTGAAGAAAAACACTTCACAGTTTGATGGTGGTTAGTTAGAGTGACAATAAGTTATCCATCTGTATGGAGACACTAAAATAAGCTGCATGATAACAGTGATAGAGGTGTAGGCAGAAGTGAAACACTGATCAAAGTTTAAGTCCAACCAAAGCATTCTGTCAAGTTTGCTGTCTGTGGAAAGTAGGTAGAGTTTTAGTGAAACTAAAGCCAGTTATTAGTGGGCTCAGATTCATGGGTGAAACCACTGAGGATGGGGTAGTAGCGGCAGTGGTACAGCAGACCTCCACGTTATCCAGTCGAGGTTGTCTTCAGTTTGCCACAACAAGCAGTGGATTGGTTTGAGTCATAGCTTTAAACTAGCATGTAGTATGTGGAAGTTGACCAAGAAAAGTCGTCCTGAACAACAGACTGGGTATTCCCCAAGCAATCCTTCATCTGCTGCTGTCTGTTTATAACCAACATTTTGACGTTAATGTAGATCAACCCAGTCACTGATCCTGACTGAATAAAGGTCAGTAACAGCAGTCCTACGTCTTTATAGCCTAGACCACAGGTGGTATGTATGGTATGTGTGTTAGAGCTGGCCCGCTGGCATATAGTGTATGAAATGCTAATACTACAGAGCTCCCACATCTGTCGACATTCATTAACAACCTCAAATTACCGTCACCGCAAGAAAATTTAAGCCACCTCTCCCTAAAAATGGCCAAATGAAAAATGGACAAGAGTAACTTTGAAGACAGGTGGGAGGCAGAATATTACTTCAATGTAAAGGACAGACCTGTCTGTCAGGTGGGAGGACACAACATGACTGGAACCAGAGACCAGGACATAAAAAGACACCATGAAATGAAACACCAGGACAAGGACAAGGACCTGGACATAAACCAGAAGCTCCGGTTTCCATTGAAAAGGTTCCAGATAGAAAGACGCAAAAGTATTCTACTCTTATCTACCTGATTTCTCATGTTCATCTTAACCTTTGCTTGTTTAAGCAAAACTTAAGTTTGTTTCCATATGAAAAAGTATATATATATATATATATATATATATATATATATATATATATATATATATATATATATGTATATGTATATCTATATATATAAGTGTGTGTGTATGTGTGTAGTGAGTAGATTAACAATTAATCATTAATTGAGATCAAAATTTATATTCACAATTAATAATCTCAAATTATTAATTATAAGACACAAATAATATGTGAAGGAAAGCAGTGACTCAACTTCAGATATTACCCACAGTTAACTTCAATATCAAGATTTACTCGCCCAGTTTAATGAAAACAGTTGCATATATATATATATATATACTACAACAAATACAAATGATGAACATTCATGGATCGAACAAATTAAAGATGACCAGATCAATTCAGTGACTGATATCTCTCTGACTGGATTTAATGCTTGTCTATCAACTAAATTTAGTTTTGGTATTAATGTACAATTCAAGCAACAAAGAGTTTAAGAAGCAGCAGGGAAGACTGGGGATCAGTTTCATGTTATAAATTTAGACCTGGTCTAATTCAGGTTTAGAGGTTATAGAGAGGCCCAAGTGTAGCTTTAAACCGGCAGCCTCATCTGCTCCAGGCTACAAATGATCACACGCTCCCTGGTTTAAATGCTCAGTCTGCATACGCTCAGTCTGCATACGCTCAGTCTGCATACGCTCAGTCTGCATACGTTCAGTCTGCATACGTTCAGTCTGCATACGCTCAGTCTGCATACGCTCAGTCTGCATACGTTCAGTCTGCATACGCTCAGTCTGCATACGCTCAGTCTTCATACGCTCAGTCTGCATACGCTCAGTCTTCATACGCTCAGTCTGCATACGCTCAGTCTTCATACGCTCAGTCTGCATACGCTCAGTCTGCATACGCTCAGTCTGCATACGCTCAGTCTGCATACGTTCAGTCTGCATACGCTCAGTCTTCATACGCTCAGTCTGCATACGCTCAGTCTGCATACGCTCAGTCTGCATACGTTCAGTCCGCATACGCTCAGTCTTCATACGCTCAGTCTGCATACGCTCAGTCTGCATACGCTCAGTCTGCATACGCCCAGTCTGCATACGCTCAGTCTGCATACGCTCAGTCTGCATACGCTCAGTCTGCATATGCTCAGTCTGTATACGCTCAGTCTGCATACGTTCAGTCTGCATACGCTCAGTCTTCATACGCTCAGTCTGTATACGCTCAGTCTGCATACGCTCAGTCTGCATACGCTCAGTCTCATGCCTCACCAGCATACTTCACTGACATCAGGTTCCTCATAGCAGCTGCCTCGTCGTTCCAACTAAAGCCACTTTTCATCTCAAGTTAAAGACCTATGCCTCATCTTAACTTACACTCAACAAAATGTATCTGTATCGTTCATGGCAAGTACCAGTGTGATTCAGTCATCTGATTGATCCACATGTATATGTTCAGCTTGTCACATTCAAACTTATAGCTCAGCCAGCTGCTTTTTAACTAGTTTTCGAGGCCCTTGTCCAGACTGTGCCATTGTGTTATCTCTCTGCACGTCCCCTGCACACAGTGAACCATGACCGTAAATGCTATAATAGGGGTGGGCATCTGATTCTACTAGTCCACAGGGTAAGAGATTGAAGTAGTCTTATAATGAGATGGGCTGCAATGGTCCATGAAAATATAACAAACTCAGGGTTACATGGGTATTCTCATATAACATCATGCCATCATAACCTAAAATTATTACAGTACATGCATTGTCGGACACAGCAACTGCAAGGTTTCATATGGTACCTTCATTGGTGTTTCCATCTTGTGGCACTTGTACGGTCCTACAAGTTCTGTGAATTGGACTTTAAAGGATCACATGTACTCAAATCATTGTTAGATAATATGCTATAGTCACTGTATTGGTTAAATATTGATAAATATTGATTAAGCCATAGAAGGACTTATGTCAAATGATATGTACATTCGTCACATGCATCATCTACCTCGTTCAGCAGGTGTCATCCAATAACCATAAGCTGCTGAATGATAGTATTTGTAATGACTGGGGTAGTGGAAAGATCTGGACTCAATAGCACAACTCAGGAGAAAGAGGATTCCAGAAACAATCAAAGGTTTTACTTCAGTTCAAAAAGGGTTCGGTACACGGGCAGGCGAATCGTAGAGGCTAACAGATCCAAATGGGCTGGAAAAAGAGGTCATCAACAACAGGCAGAATGTCAAAAACTCAGGAAGGCAACACAAGGTGAAATGCTCGGACGTATACACACTAAAGTGGCAGAGACGAACTATGAAGACACATTCAATCCTGGAGAGGAAAGTGGACAATGAGACACAGGCGGAAACAATCAGGGCCGGTGAGGGGAAACTGGGTCAGAGCTGTCAATCAGAAAAGGAGGGAAACACAAGGACAGGAAGTGAATGGCTCTGAGAGGAGAAGTTAGTGTACCAAACTAAGACAGGAAACTCAAATAACTGATGAACAGACAATAAAAGCATGGCCTAAGAAGTAGCAGGCGTGACAGTATTTTGATCATAAAATATATAAATAATAATAAAAAAATAATAATAATTGTTATTGTTGTCCTCCTGATGCTGCTGGTGTTATTTTAGATTTTTCTTGTTGTCTATAGTGACCTCTCTATAGCTCTGGTCCCACACAGTCTCTTTATTTCTTCTGGTCTGTGAGGAGACCCCACTCATTGCACTGGTCTATAATGACCCCACTCATTGCACTGGCCTATAATGACCCCACTCATTGCACTGGTCTATAATGACCCCACTCAGTGCACTGGTCTATAATGACCCCACTCAGTGCACTGGTCTATAATGACCCCACTCAGTGCACTGGTCTATAATGACCCCACTCAGTGCACTGGTCTATAATGACCCCACTCATTGCACTGGTCTATAATGACCCCACTCAGTGCACTGGTCTATAATGACCCCACTCAGTGCACTGGTCTATAATACCCCACTCAGTGCACTGTCTATAATACCCCACTCATTCACTGTCTATAATACCCCACTCATTCACTGGTCTATAATACCCCACTCAGTGCACTGGTCTATAATGACCCCACTCAGTGCACTGGTCTATAATGACCCCACTCATTGCACTGGTCTATAATGACCCCACTCATTGCACTGGTCTATAATGACCCCACTCAGTGCACTGGTCTATAATGACCCCACTCATTGCACTGGTCTATAATGACCCCACTCAGTGCACTGGTCTATAATGACCCCACTCATTGCACTGGTCTATAATGACCCCACTCATTGCACTGGTCTATAATGACCCCACTCAGTGCACTGGTCTATAATGACCCCACTCAGTGCACTGGTCTATAATGACCCCACTCAGTGCACTGGTCTATAATGACCCCACTCAGTGCACTGGTCTATAATGACCCCACTCAGTGCACTGGTCTATAATGACCCCACTCAGTGCACTGGTCTATAATGACCCCACTCAGTGCACTGGCCATGTCAGAGCTTAGTCTACATCCACTGTTCTCTCGGCTATATTAGCAGACTGACAGTCAGAGTGAATCATTTTAAATGTCATCATTTTAAACTTATAAAAATAATATATGAAACTAAGAACCTCAAGTAAAGTAATAGCACTGGCTCAGCATTTTATTTCCTCAATGAGGGATTAGTCAGGTAAGCTACTTCTTCCTCTTCCTCATCTCGTTGTGATGGGAATGCCCAGCTGTTTGTTAGTCGGCTGTTCTGTCTGCTTTCCACCTGCTCTACCAGCGATACTGTGTTTTCATTATGGGTCGATGTCTGCTGTAGACTTACCAGACAACATGAGTATTGATATTTACCTGCTGAAAAGAAGTGCATAGCATGTGTTAAAAACAACCTGATCTCATGGGAAGGCATATATATTAATTAGCACACCATTTTAAGTACAGTCAGTGTGTAATGTGTCGCATTTTAAACTTTTTATCATCCACATTTTTTAACCTACTGTGAAACAGTCACGATTATGTTTAGACAACAAAACTGTGTTAATGGATGTAGTTTTGTTTAGGTAACAAACCACTCAGTTAGGTTTAGTAAAAACATCATAGTTGCAGTCAGTACAGACTACTGTACATGACATAAAATCCCACATCAAAAGCAAGAAACAAGATTTCACAGACCGGAGGAAAACAACCAATCAAAGCCGAGTTGGATCCTGGTGTCTCTGATCAGCTGTCAATCACTCTGAACTCTGATCAAACAGTCAAAAGTGTTTCAAGTGTTTTCAGAAACATGATGAAATTACTGTTCAGCTGTATAATGAGGAAGTTTGTGACCCGGTAGCCATGTTGGGACCAACTGAGGAAATACTAAGCTCCGCCCACCAGCCGGAGCAAACTTTCTCATTTTACAGCTGAACAGTAACTACAAGATGTTTCTGGAAACACTTGAGGGGAGAAATTGGCATTACAGTAACAGAATATTGATTAATATTCAGTGTTGCCTAATTTAACAATTTGATCAGTTAGTGAGTGATTGACAGCTGCCTCCATTGAATGAACAGCCAATAGGAATGCTGTCTCTCTGAAATGACCTGTGATTGGCCAAAGTCTCTCGTCAAGGGCTGGATTTTCTGTAGTCTGATAACAGAGTCACAAGGAGGCGCAGAAGTCTGGTTTTCTCTCTCACATAATTACAATATTTAAATTTTTGCCCGATACCAAAAACACACTGCATACTGCAGGTTTAAGGCATTGCAGTGTTTATAAGCTATCAAAGGCTATAGTTGTATCTGTCTGTTGTGTGTCTATGAACCTGTCTTTAGTTCTGTGCCCATGCACATATGTGTGTGTTGTGACATATTTGCAGCAGCGTATTACTCGTTTGTGTAAATGAATTAATCAGCTCTCGCTTTTGTTTTGGTAATGTGGCAACAGGCCCCACAAAACCAGCCTAGGGGTCTATGAACACCTCAATCTGCAACTGGTGACATTTCACTGTTAATATATTTCACATTCTTTTATGTAATTTCCAACGTCACTATAATATTTCAGATATTCCTATGATGCTTCTCCGTCATCTGTATCAAATTTACATGGTCAGATATTCAGGATCAACACACGGTTGGTTAGAGTTAGACTACTCTGTGTATTCAAACAAGCATCTTTTTAAAACTGTCTTTTTCAAATACTCTCAAGTCATTACTATTGATGAGGTCAGACTGATGTGGACAGCAGACAGTAAAAGTTGATGTACTGCTGTGTTACACTAATAAGAATAAAAAAGGATGGTTCTGTCTATTTGATAAAGAAACATGCAGTTCAATGCACAGTGAAAGTGATATTCTGATAGTCACCAGTGGATTTGTGCACTTGACATTACCTGCAGAGTCCTCCCATCCTTGATTAGGAATTGAACTGCTGTGTTATAAATGCTGATAAAGAGTGATATATATATTATCCGGGGCAAATGTTGCTAAGTGACTGTGTCAAGGTCAAGGTTTAGGGTGACTGAGGAGCTGTTGCGCTGTATTAGTTTGTCATTTCACTTTCTTATCTGGTAATCATATAGTAGTCTGACCTTTGCACCCTTGTCAGAAAACAACTGGCTCTCAACCTTGAAAACTGGCTTTGCACACATCATTTAGGGTTGAAGGCTCCAGGATGCTGGTATTACTTTACAGGAGGTTTATGGAGAACTTTGATGTAGATTTTGTCTGATGTGTATTGACATTTATAGCTGGTTTCAACCCTGTGTTTTGAGCTGTTGTTATAAGCCCCCATGTGATGTTAGTCAGTTGTGGAAGATGTATTCAGATCCTTCATCTAAGAGTAACAAAACCACAATGTAAATGTACTCTATTAAAAAAGTTAAAAAGTATTATCAGCAAAATGTACTTTAAACAGAAGTACTCATCATGGAGGAGAAAATATATAAATTGTTGCGTAGTTTAATCCAAAATAATGTATCATATGTCACAGATTAACACAGTTAATGTAACCAGTTATGAGCTATGGCAATTTTACACATTGTGGTAAAACAAAAAATCCAATTGATCAAATGAATTCGACCCAACCCAACTTGTAAAACTAGTATCAAGATTTTCCATTAAAACTTCTGGTGATGGTGTGTATTTTAAGGTGAGAAAGGTGAAATAATATATCATATAACACCTTTTGGGGTATGTCATATAATAAAATAATGATAATCACAATAGATTCTGGCTGGCTGACTTCTATCCAGTCAGTTATCCAGTTCATTCTAGTTCATTCACAGTAACCTGGAGCTCCTGGTCCTTTTCAGGTCACTATTGGTTAAATGACACACACACACACACACACACACACACACACGGAGATATAACATCATTTGTTTATTTATTCTCTGATTGAGCCTCACAGTAAACTAACTGTTGTCCCTCGGCCTGATGTTAAAATTAGCCATTAAAATAACAAATAAAAAACACACAGTCTGATCACAAGCAGACAAATAGCGCATGCATTTCAGAAAATGACTTCAACATAAAAGCACATTATACACAAGTGCAAGTAAAACCAGAAAGGACGCAATCTGACAAACAGACAAAAAAAAAAAAAAAAAAAAAAACAAGCAGTCGAGTGCAGAAAGGACAAACATGCAGTTATTTATTTATAAAGGTAGGTCTGGTTTTACGGTTTGTCAGAAAACAGGTCTCAGGTAAAAGGTGTGAACAAAAAGAGTAATTTATTTACACTATTCAAACTCAAAGACTCAGGCCACAAGGCAGAAACAAGGCATCAAAAACACTGTCAACAAGAGCAAACAGATTCAAAAATGCTGAGAACGAGCACTAGTTACGACGGAGGGACGTAGTACAAACTGGCCTGTTCAGTGGGTCACCCAGGTATAAATCGGTCAGCCAATGAGCTGACTGGAATCAGCCGTGTGGAGTCAGGTGCTCTGATGAGCAGAGGGAGGAGGCCCACACTCACAGGTACAGACAGGGACACAAGGAGGAGAGGGAACGTGGAAACACAAGGACACACTACTGATAGACCAGGTTCCTGACAGTGCCCCCCAACACGAGTGCCTCTTGGCGATCCATTCAGGTGCCCCGGGTGCCGCTGGTGGAACTCCCTGATGAGTGCCTCCCTCCAGACCCATCTCCAGCAGGGCTGGACTGAGGGGACTCAGGAGAAGACCTCCTCCCACTGGACTGGAAACAGGGGGGCTGGTACCCCAAGGACACTCAAAGCGAGACATTCCTGTGACTGAGCTGGACAGGCTGTTGTGTGCGTACTCCACCCAGGGCAGGTGGTCGCTTCAGGATGATGGGTTCTTGGACACCACAAAACGAAGGGCGGACCCCAAGTCGTGGTTTGCCCTCTCCATCTGACCATTCGTCTGGGGGTGATAACCAAAAGACAAACTGACAAATGCCCCCAGGTCCCCAGAGAGAGACAAAATGCCCTCCATACCTGGGACGAAAACTGTGGCCCTCAGTCAGAGACAATGTCTTGAGGAAATCTAGTGCAACCTTACCACCTGCGAGACCAGGAGAGACATTGTTTCGGCCGCAGAGGGACGCTTGGGAGCAACAGTGAGCCGCTTTAGAAAATCTGTCCACAATAGTCAAAATGACTGTGTTAACTCTGGAGGGGGGAAATTGGTGACGAAGTTCATCCCGATGTGACTCCAAGGTTGGGTGGGCACAGGGAGAGGTTAGAGGACACCGGCAGGTGGAAGGACTTATTGGTGACACATGCAGCCATGAACTCCCTTATGTCCTGCAGCATGGACAGCCACTAAAACTAGCTCTTCAAGAGGGTGTGAGTGCAATGCATTACCAGGTGAAAGGCAAGCCGTAAAGAGTGGGATCACTCTAACACCTGGGACAGGAAAGACTCTGGAACAAACAGATGGTTAGCAGGAGTCCCACCTGGGTCCAGGTGTTGCTTCTGGGCCTCCCGTACCATCCTTTCGACCTCCCAGGTTAAGAAAGAAAAGAAAGAAAGATAAGAAAGATATTCCTTTATTAGTCCCACAGTGGGGAAATTCAGTTTTACACTCTGTTGTTCACACAGTACATATACATGTCAATGGAGAGATGTCAGAGTGATGGGGCTGCTCCTGACAAGCGCCCAGAGCAGTTGGGGGTTTGGTGCCTTGCTCAGGGGCACCTCGGCAGTGCCCAAGAGGTAAACTGGCATCTCTCCAGCAACCAGTTGGTCTTGGTCCATGGGGGATTTGAACCCGGGTCCTCCACATCCTAACCCAAGTCCTTACGGACTGAGCTACTGCCGCCCTGCCGTTATGGCTCCTGCAAAGCAAGCAGCAGATAGAATGGGGTCTGGCGTTGGTGGGCTCTGGTCTGGCTCAGATTGGTGGCACAAGGCATCTGGTTTCTGGGCGATAGGTAAGAGTTAAGTTAAATTGAGTGATGAATAGCGGCCACCTGGCCTGCCAAGAGTTGAGCCTGTTTGCATTCTGGATATAGGTGAGGTTCTTATGGTCACTCAAAACCACAAATGGCATCTCAGTCCCCTCCAGCCAGTTTCTCCACTGACAGCTGGCAGCTCTCTGTTCCCCATAGTTTCTCTCAGCTGGGGAAAGCCAGCAAGAGAAGGCGTACATCTTCTGGTCATCAGGGAAACGCCGGGAGAGGACCGTCTACCTCCATGATGAACTGTAAAGTGGGGTCTGGCTGGACCAGGACTGGAGCCGAAGTGAACCAGCGTTTGAGGTTGCTGAAGACCGTGTCAGCCTCCAGGGTTCAGGTGAAGGAGGTTGGTGAGGGGTTGCAGTGACCCGGCTGTAGTCTCGGATGAACCTGTTGTAGAAATTGGCAAAGCCAAGAAACTGGTGGAGCTGCTTCCTCATAGTGGGAACAGGCCACTGCGCCACCACCTGGATCTTGCCGGGATCAGTACAAAGCTGCCCCTTCTCTGCTATGAAGCCAAGAAACTCCAATGACTCCACATGAAACAAGCATTTCTCCGCCTTCACAAACAGTCTGTTCTCAAGTAATCTCTGAAGAACCTGTGTAACATGCTGGATGTGTTCCTCACGGGAACGGGAGAAGATCAGAATATCATCTAGATAAAAAAAACACAGAGGAATTGAGGAAGTCACGCAGCACACCATTAATTAATCCTTGGAAAACGGTGGGAGCCTGAGTGAGCCCAAAAGGCATGACAAAATATTTGAAATGGCCGAACAGTGTATTGAATGCCGTCTTATGCTCATCTCCCTGGCAGATTTGCACCAGGTGATAAGCATTTCTTAAATCGAGCTTCGAAGAAACGGTTGTTCCCTTCAGAGGGATAAATGCCGAGTTAAGGAGGAGAACTGGGTACTTTTTCCGGACGGTGATAGCGTTCAGACTTCAATAATCAATGCATGGATAGAGGGTCTTGTCTTTTTTGGACACAAAGAAGAAACCTGCCCCTACCGGGAGAAGGACGGATGAATTATCCCCGCCGCTAGGGACTCACCAACGTACTTCTCCATAGCCCCTCTCTCTGGCTTAGCCAGGTTGTACAAATGGCTAGTTGGCAGGGAGGCAGGTCTATCCTTGGGGAGCAAAAGAGCCCACTCCCTACTGAAGACCTCCACCAGACCGTGGTACTCAACTGGGACGGAGGACAAATCGAGAGGTTTGGGCAGATATGGAGGACAAGCGCTATCTGCTGCAGATGAGGAGGAACGCTTGCATAAGATGCATGAAATAAGGCATAATATTCTGGTGATAGAATAGGTGGCTCCCGGAGCGGTAATGCCAAAGGCAGAAGACGGAGGTGACGACTCCGGAGGGGGACCCTGGGACTCAGGAGCTGAGGAGACATGATCAGAACACAATTCAGACACTTACTGTTCAATTATAGACATGTGAAGGGATGAAGAGAAAGACCCTTTATCCCTTAAGAAAAAATACCCCATCAACAACGTCCCTTAATGTCTGATCGTGCTGTCCCAAGAGGGTTCCTTGAGCCAAAAGAGCCCGGAGGCTTAGCATCTGCTGAGTCCATCTTGGCCAGCTCGTTCTGTTACGGTTTGTCAGAAAACAGGACTTGGGCGCAGACACTGAGTAAAAAGTGTGAACAAAATTTACAAAATTCAAAAAACAAACGCAAAGACTCAGGACATAAGGCAGAAACAAAAAAAACGAGCTGTGAGCAGAGGGATAAAACCTAAATGAATGACAACAACAGAGCAGTTACCACACACATCAAAAACACTGTCAACAAGAGCAAACAGATTCAAAAATGGCGAGAATGAGCACTAGTTACGACGGAGGGACGTGGTATAAACTGGCCTGTTCAGTGGGTCACCCAGGTATAAATCGGTCAGCCAATGAGCTGACTGGAATCAGCCGTGTGGAGTCAGGTGCTCTGATGAGCAGAGGGAGGAGGCCCACACTCACAGGTACAGACAGGGACACAAGGAGGAGAGGGAACGTGGAAACACAAGGACACACTACTGATAGACCAGGTTCCTAATGCTATAATATTTCGTTATTGATTCTGTTATTCCTCATTTTTACTTATATTATCTTATGTGACCTTGGAAGTGTATGTTGAAGCATCTTTGAACCACTTCATAGACAGAGCACCTTTTTTTAACATCGTAGACAGATTGCACTTATTGTCTTTGTTGCTGTGAAAACAGGAACAGCTGGAATCTGTTCTCTTTTTATCTAGTTTCAGGGAAGAAGAAGAAGAAGAAGAAGAAGATCTACCTTTATTAGTCCCACAATGGGGAAATTCAATTTACACTCTGTTTAACTCATACATGGTACATGCAGACCTGAAACACACATACATGCATTAATGGAGAGATGTCAGAGTGAGGGGGCTGCTCCAGACAAGCGCCCCGAGCAGTTGGGGGTTTGGTGCCTTGCTCAGGGGCACCTCGGCAGTGCCCAAGAGGTAAACCGGCACCTCTCCAGCTACCAGTTCACACTCAGTTTTTGGTCCATGTCGGGACTTGAACCGGTGACCCTCCAGTTCCCAAGCCAACTCCCTACAGACTGAGCTACTGCCGCCCCCACAAGGGACAGATCATATTTACTGTATTTTCCGGATTATAAGGCGAACTTAAAATCCTTAAATTTTCTCAAACATCAAACATCAACAGTGCTCCTTATAATATGGTGCGCCTTATATATGGATTCTGGTTGTGCTTACTGACCTCCTCCAACCAATTTTATGTGGTACAGGGTGCTCAAAAATCTGTCAAAATGTTTGATGAATGATTATGAGTTTGGTAAGCTACGAAGTTGCACCGCCCGGTGGAATGAAGGAGCATTATGGTAACAGTAGTCAGTCGCCTGGCAGAGTAATACCAGTAGCAGAGCAAACCAGGGAGTTGTGGGCATATTTGACCCCAAAATAAGGTTGGAAGGTGGGTGGACCAGGAAACTGAGTTACGAGAGGTGACACAATGAAGGGCAGCCTCCAGGTCCTCATTCGCCCGCTCCATCCTCAGGAATGTTGTGCATTCTAAAAACATGTTGGATAAGCAAAGTAGCAGTCTCGAGAGCAGAACGTAGTTTAAGCAGAGCAACGAAGTACACCCAAACCCTACAGCCTTGTCAAGATGGCAGGATGGTTTCCTCTGAAGAATCCTCAACTAGAGGTGTGAACTGACATGACAGAGCATCTGGCTTGACATTCCTGGAGCCTGGCCGGTCGGTGAGAGTGAAGTTGAAACAGCCCAGGAACAGAGCCCACCGAGCCTGGTGCGAGTTGAGCCTGTGGGCAGAGGTAGGACAGGTATTTATGGTCAGTCCATACCACAAATGAGTGAAATGAATCTTATAACCAGTGCCTCCATTCTTCAAGGGCTAAAACCACCGCCAGCAGCTCTCAGTTCCCCACATTGTAGTTCCTCTCCGCTGGGGAGAGCCAACAGGAGAAGAAAGCATAGGGATGCATTTTCTGGTCGGCGATGGAGCGCTGGGAAAGGACCGCTCCCACCCCCGAGTCCAAGGTGTCCACCTCCACCACAAACTGAACTGCAGGATCAGGGTGAGATAACACTGGAGCAGAGGAAAACAAACATTTCAACTGAACAAATGCAGCCTCAGCTGCAGGTGACCACACAAAGGGAACCTCGGTTGATGTAAGCAGTGTAGCAACTCTACTATAGTCACAGATAAACCTGTAGTAAAAGTTGGCAAACCAGAGACACCTTTGAAGTCACTTTCTTGTTGTAGAAGTGGGCCATTCAGCCACTGCCTGGACCTTGGAAGAGTCTATTCTCTAATAGTCGCTGTAGCACCAGTCTGACGTGCTGGACATGTTCTTGGGGTGTGCATGAAAAAATGAGTATGTCATCAAGGTAAACAAACACAAACCGGTTCAGCATGTCCAGCAGGACATCATTTATGAGTGCCTGGAAAACAGCCGGAGCATTGGTGAGAAGGCATAACCAAATACTGACCCAGAGGAGTGTTAAAAGCGGTCTTCCACTCATCCCCCTCCCTTATTCTCACTAAGTGGTAGGTGTTGCAGAGTTCCAACTTGGAGAAGATGGTGGCTTGGTGGAGGGAGCCGAAGGCAGAATCAATGAAGTGGAAGGGGATACTTGTTCTTCACCACAATGTCATTCAAACCCCTGTAGTCAATACAAGGGCATAAAGTCTTGTCCTTGTCAACAAAAAAGCATCCCGCCCCCATCTGTGAAGATGAGAAACAAATAAGTCCAGCAGCAAGGGAGTCAGCAATATCTCCATGGCCTCCCTTTCAGTCCTGGATAGATTCTAAAGTTTGGTGGAAGGGTAGGGGGCACCAGGGAGCAAGTCTATAGCACAATCACAAGGTCTGTGAGGAGGAAGAGACGAAGCACGGTCCTTGTTAAAACCTCCTGGAGGTTGTGATACTCAGCGTGGACAGAGGTGAGATCCATAGGGTTGGGTAAAATCGGTGTAGTAGTGACGGTTGTAGGAATGGTGGAGTGTAAACAATGTAAGTGACAAAAAAAAACTCCAATTGGTGACGGAGGAGATAGACCAGTCTGTGTGGATTGTGGAGTTTAAACCATGGGAGTCCTAAAACTAGTGGTGAAGCGGGGGGTGGAATTATGTAGAGGGAGATTACCTTGTGATGGTTGCCGAAGAGTAACAGTGGGGGTGTACGGTGAGTACACCCCCACTGTTACGTGCATGGAAACATAAATACAAAACTGTGGGTGCCGGCTCACCAACACAAAACTCTAACACTTCAGTCTCTCAGGCTTCTCAGGTTCCAACTCAGCAGCTCTCCGTCCGAGCTGCCTCCAGCTCTGCTCACTTCCAGCACAGCTACTAAAACTCCAGAGAGCGATTAAAAGGCCGGCATTGTCACTGAATCAACTCCGCTCAGCGGCAGCTGTGCGCTGCGCAGCCCAGCTGCTTCAAATGTCCTCCTCCTCTCCTCGCCACCTCCCACATCAGTTATTTTCAACAGATCTCAACATGGCTGCCGGCTCACAAACTTTCTCATTTCACAGCTAAACAGTGACTACAAGATGTTTCTGAGAACGTGTGAGGAGAGAAATAGTCGCTACAGTAACAGAATATTGCTGAATGTAAGTCAAATATTAATTTACTCTCTCCTGGTTTGGTCTCCACTCCTCTTGCTAGAAGTCACCTGACCAACTGTTAATAAACAAGAAGTGTACAGTTATGTTAGTGGCTCTGCAGCAGTACTTTGAACAAAATGTTAACTTCAGCATGCAAACATGCTTACAATTATTGCTGCACCATAGATACTGTACAACCAGATACCGATATCGAATATGGCATGTGGCAATGACTACCGTTTTTTCCGGACCATAACGTGCACCGGATTATGAGGCGCACTATCAATAAATATCAATATCACCGTCTTTTTTCATATATAAGGCGCACTGGATTATAAAACGCACCAGATTATAAGTGAAACAAAACAGTCAGATAAGTCAAACTTGGTTCTATTAATTGAACAACTCAATAAATTCAATAACTCTCAACATGTTTCAGTTGTTAAATACAAAACAATACACTTAATTTCAGTTTTTTCAGTTCATTCCTCGTCCACAGATCCATCAAATCCTTCATCATCAGTGTCTGAGTTAAACAGTCGGGCGACTTCGGCATCAAACACGCCTGAATCCGTCTGGTCATTATCGAGTCGGTCTGCTTGCTGTTACTTAGCTGTTCAGTGATGATTCCTGCCTTCCTGATCCATTGGCAGATAGTGGAGGAACTGGCCCGGCGTTGCCTCCCTGTCTTGGTGAATGTGTGTTGGCCTTCTGTCATCCAACGCTCCCACGCAGCTCTCAGTTTAACTCTGAACGACCTGTTGACACCGATATCTAGCGGTTGGAGTTCTGTAGTTAATCCACCTGGAATGACGGCGAGCTCCGAAGTAGTTTTCTTCACTTTGGTTCTGACGGTGTCGGTGAGATGGGCAGCATGGAGTCTCAGATCAACAGGGACGGAGAGTTGTGGAAAAAGCCGTTGGGTCTCTTGGTTTCTCCTCCTGGAAAGTGGCTGATGTTCATGTCCAGCTCTACTTTTGCTGCCTTGAGTGGAATAGAAACTGTAGAGATGCTTCTACCTGCTGCTCTCTGCTGAATAACCCACTGTTCTTTGTTCCCTCAGAAACTCTGGTTGGTCTTCTTTACGTGGTGCAGCTCATCTTCTTCTTCCTCCACTTCGTACCATTTGTGGCGATCGGGGTAGAATGGTGAATAGTCAAATTAGAAATTAGTTAATTCTGTTGCCAACAACGCCACCCCAGGAATTTCACCTGGAGAATTATATCAACACTTTCAACAAGATTTAAAGCACACAGGTTCGTTGCTAGTGAAGACTTGAGACTGTGTCCAGTATACAATTTAAGTTAAATTTATTTAACATATTTTATTTGTAGGGCTGCACGGTGGTGCAGTGGTTAGCGCTGTTGCCTCACAGCAAGAGGGTCGCAGGTTCGATTCCAGCTTGCGGCTCTTCTGTGTGGAGTTTGCATGTTCTCCCCGTGTAAGCGTGGGTTTTCTCCGGGTACTCCGGCTTCCTCCCACCATCCAAAGACATGCTGTTTAGGTTAATTGATTACTCTAAATTGCCCGTAGGTGTGGATGTGAGCGTGAATGGTTGTCTGTCTATATGTTGTCTGTTTCTATGTGCCCTGCGATGGACTGGCGACCTGTCCAGGGTGTACCCTGCCTTCGCCCAATGCCAGCTGGGATCGGCTCCAGCCCCCCCGCGACCCCTAACGGGATAAGCGGTTGACGATGGATGGATTTTATTTGTAACACAGTTTTCAATAAAATCAGTTTATAAACATCTTCACCTACACACACACACACACACACACATGCACTCACCTCTAAAACCCTGCAAATAAACAGAAAAGGTAAATAACTAAATTAAGTTTTAAATCAAGGTTAAATAATTAACCACACCAAACTTAAGAGAACTCAACAAAATACACAAGGAAAAGCAGCAGGCAACCCACATCAAATAAATGCAAATAATCAAAAGAAATCTTGAAATTATCAAAACATATAAGCAAGGCAAAACATGCAAAGCAACCAAAACCACAAGCAGAAAAATTATAATGTTCACAAGCACTAACTCCCTCTAACATGCAACCCACTTAAATCAGTCCATGCATAGTTTAAAAGAAGTCCTTCATATATACATAAAGCGCCACCCAGGGTCGGGGCAACGGCCAGCTGACTGAATGCTGAAACGACGCAGTTGGAGATGCAGAGTTAGATGAACGAAATCACCGCCACACAAAACAGCAGCCGGCCAACGCGGCGAGAGGAGGGGCGGGGCTTAGTGCTGACCGTGCACACACATTAACCCTGCCATAGAAATACACATTTTGGAAGCTTAATAACAGCTGTTGGTAATGTAGCGTGATCACAATTACCTACCGTCAGGCATTGAATGAGCATCATGAAGGTGAGGAAAACGAGCGCACCCTGCCACAGCGGTAGGGAACAGCTGATCACCCGCTGCCACAGCACACGGGGCGAGGAACAGAGGAGGCACACACACATGTCCTGCGTTTAGCTCCAACAATGGAGAGGGAGGACCCAAATCCAGGAACTGCAGGAATGACAAAGCCAAGTTGATGATGGCTGTAAAACTTTTCAAGAAGCACGTAGCAATCGCAACATACCCGGGATCGGCGAGTCGAGCGATCCTGCCGTGAGGCGATCAGGTGAGACAGCCGGATGCGGTGACGAACAGAGGCGGGGCCACCAGGAGCGTCAAGGCAAGAGGGCTCCCGGTGAACAACCACCCACTTTTATAGACTGCGCCCCCCAGCAGAAACAAGCTGGTACTGCAGCACTAATTAAAGCACCACTACAGTCATACTGCTACACATTGATTCATCAATATTAAATTCTCTCTCCGCTGCTCTATTCCCATGGTCTGCTGCTGACTGATAGCCTGAAGCTGGAAATCTGCTTCGTCAGCATGTCTCTTCACAGCTGCCATTTTGGCTCCTTATACACACATGATAATGTTACGGTGCCGATCTGTCGAAGCACAGTAACAGTAGTATTACTCCACCAGGCGCCTGACTACTGTCAGTAGTATTACTCCCCCAGGCGCCTGACTACTGTCAGTAGTATTACTCCGCCAGGCGCCTGACTACTGTCAGTAGTATTCCTCCCCCAGGCGCCTGACTACTGTCAGTAGTATTTCTCCGCCAGGCGGCTGACTACTGTCAGTAGTATTACTCCGCCAGGCGCCTGACTACTGTCAGTAGTATTTCTCCGCCAGGCGGCTGACGACTGTCAGTAGTATTACTCCGCCAGCATCATCATTCACGCTGGATACAACAATGTTCCTGAGCAGGGGTCTGAAATTTTTGACTCCCTGAAAAACTGTGGCAGGAGAATCTTTATTTCCGGACCTCTTCCTCCTTTCAAACGAGGATGTGAACACTTCAGTAGGACTCTCGCGCTCCACACCTGGCTCCAATCGGCCTGTGCGCTGCACAATGCATCTTTTACTGACAATTTCAAGCTTTTTTGGAATCGTCCGTCTTTTTATAGAAATGATGGAATTCACCCCAGTGTCCTAGGCGGGCGCATCTTAACTGTTTTACATCGTCTTAAACACTCTGACACACGTCCGCCACCGGTCACTTCCGGCCCTCAGCCGACTGATTGCTTCTAGTGATGGTCGGTCGCGAACGAAACGGCTCTTAAAGCCGGTTCTTTGAAGTGAACGACGGGAGCCGTGTTTTTTTCTCTCTCTCTCACTTTTTTTTTTTCTCTTCACGCTGCACGTGATTGGTCAATATGTGTTTGAGCCTTGTGTTTGCGCTGAGCAGAGGGGGGAGGGGCGAGAGTTACACTAACAGCAGAAGGAGCACGAACAGAGAGAGAGAGAGAGAGAGAGAGAGAGAGAGAGAAGACACATTAGGAAGGTATAGTAAAGAAAATGAGTGACTCTAGGACCATTTCAGTTTTATTGATAATCCAAAGGCAGAGTGTAGAGTCTGCAGGAAGATCAATTAGAGCCACAAACAACCTGCACAGGTAAACAACCTGAGAACAGTCCACCAATCAGAGCAATGGGAAGATAAAACAGTCAGTTGAGTGTGATATTAATGAAGGTGCCAGTGTGTCTACTGCTGCTGCTGCTGCAGTAGTAGTAGTAGTAGTAGTAGTACTAGTAGTAGTATCTACAGCATCATGCTGTTCACCACCACAACCACCTAAACCAACCCAGAGCTCTATGAGACAGTTTGTGCAAAAGTCTGTGACCCTGCAAGACTGATGAAGAACTGGCAAAAATGATTGCACCTGATTTCCATCCATTTTCAGCTGTGGATGATAAAGGATTCAGGAAGTTTATTATGCACTGAATCCTATGTCTGCAATTCCAAGCAGGAAAACAAAAATCCTCCCAGGCCTATATGACAGAGAACATGCATCCACTGCAGAGAGGGTTAATAATCCACAGCAGCCTCCTTCTGGTCAGCTACGAGTCACTTTATTGAAAATGATAAAATGGTGGTCTGTCTTCTGGATGGTTTTGAGTTCAGCGACAGACACACAGAGAGGGATGCTGTGTTACTGACAATGCAGCTAACATAACTATTACATTAGTAATTCAGTTTGAGCATAATTTATATTGTTGTTGATAATAAATTAATTAAAGCAACAAAATAACCTGAAGAGCCGTTTGGGAGCCGAAAGAGCCGTCTCTCTAAAAAGAGCCTGAATTCCCATCACTAATTGCTTCACCGCTACAGTGCCGTGATTCCCACTGCCAGACTCACTAGCTCCACCCTGTGACCCTCAATCACTCTCTACTCTTCACCATCAACTCTCCCGGCGTCCATTCAGACAATATTAGCTACCAGGCCCTCTAAAGTTAACCGCTCTACTAGCGTCAACCCCCTGAATCACAGGGTTATTACTGTTTCCTCAAACAGAACGTCTACTGCTTCCTGTAATATCAGTGTTAAAATGGCTTTGATTAACACGAGATCACTCTCAAACAAATCTTTCATTTTTAATGACATTATTATTTCCTCTAACCTTGACTTCTTATTCCTGACAGAAACTTGGCTAAGATGTGATGAGCACAGTCAGTTGATTGAACTGTGCCCCCCTAACTATAAGTTCATTAACTCTCCCAGATCCCATGGCCGGGGTGGTGGACTAGCCGCTGTTTTTAGGAGCCATTTCAATGGCAGCTCCGTAAATTTGGGTACTTTCACCACGTTTGAATCACTTGCTGTAAAGATTATCTGCACCACAAGCTCTGTTCTTTCTATTATTATTTACCGTCCGCCAAAATATAAGCATGGTTTCCTTGAGGAGTTCTCCGAGCTGTTATCTAAAATGTCTACAGAGTTTGATCATATTATCATCTCAGGGGACTTTAATTTTCATGTTGACAATCCGAGCTACCGTGATTCAAAAGAATTCATGAACCTATTGGAGGCTTTTGACTTCTCACAGCATGTATCTGAACCAACCCACAACCGGGGTCATACCTTGATATTACAGTCACCTCAATTAAGGATGTTACGGTATCAGGTCATTTTTATATTTCTTTTGATGCCTCATTTACTCCACAAAAACTATTAAGGACACAGACAGTAAAAAAAACGCTGTATTAGTACTGACACCGCTGAATCATTGAATTATTCACCAAATCTACATCCAACCAGAATCCATCCATGCCTTTATCCCCAGATCTCCTGGTAAACAACTTCAATTCGAAAATAAAAAATATTATGGATGACATTGCACCTTTGAAAACAAAAATAATCTCCTGAAAATAAAAACCTCCATGGACAAATGATACTCTTGTAAAACAACTAAAACAACCAAGCAGAGCGTAAATGGAGAAAAACCAAGCTTCAAATCCACCATGATATCTACAAAGCCTGCCTCATCGATAATATATAATAAAACAATAAAAAATGCCAGACAATCATTTTTCTCTAATATCATAAATAATAATTTGAACAATGCACACGTGCTGTTCTCCACTGTTGATCGGCTAATTAACCCAGCACCATCCTCTCGTCCCGAACTACTCTCCCCTACCAACATTTTTCAAGAGAAAAATCACCACCATCAGAAAAAACATAAGCTGCCTGAGTCCAAATGCTTGATCCTTGTTCTACTAGACCTCAGTGCCGCATTCGACACTGTTGATCATGAGATCTTATTAAACAGACTGAATAATTGGGTGGGTCTCTCTGGTCCTGATCTAAACTGGCTCACTACTTATTTACTTAACAGAGACTTCTTTGTCGCCATCAACAATTTCTGACATGTCTGACAGAGTTGCTGTAACCTGTGGGGTTCCCCAGGGCTCAATCCTTGGTCCACTTCTTTTTAATTTACATATGCTTCCACTTGGGCACATCATAAAGAATCACAACATGCAATACCGTGATTATGCGGATGACACACAACTCTACATCTCCCTGTCTCCTGATGACTTGAGCCCTGTGGAAACATTAGTCAAATGTTTGAAGGACATTAATTTATGGATCTTGTGAATTTCCCCACTGTGGGACCAATAAAGGAATATCTTATCTTATCTTATGAACCAAAACTTTCTGCAACTCAACAGTGACAAAACAGAAACTATCATTATAGGTGCAAAAGCAAAGAGACAGGAAACTGCAGCTCACCTCAGTTCCTTCTCTCTTGAGAGCAAGGAACATGCCAGAAATCTCGGTGTCATTATTGATGCTGATCTTAATTTTAACTGTCATATCAGTAATGTCACGAGATCATCCTTCTTCCATCTAAGAAACATCTCAAAATTAGAGGCTTTCTGTCCAATTCAGATGCTGAAAAACTGGAACACGCTTTTGTAACAAGCAGGCTCGACTACTGCAACAGTCTTTTCTCTGGTCTCCCTCAAAAAACCATCAAACGGCTGCAGCTCATCCAAAATGCTGCTGCACACATTTTAACCAGGACCAAGAGAAACTCCCACATTACCCCAATTCTTAAGTCCTTGCATTGGCTCCCAGTATACGCCAGAATTGATTTTAAAATTCTTCTTATTGTTTATAAGGCACTGAATAGCCCTGCTCCAGACTACATTAAGGACCTGCTTGTCCCATATGAGCCAACAAGAAGCCTCAGATCATCAGCCAGTGTCTCCTTGTTGTCCCAGGTATCTACTCTAAAGCAGGAGAAGCTGCTTTCAGTCACTATGCTCCCAGCAGCCCTTCTACATGGTGTTAGGGAGGCTCCTCCACTGAGCTCTTTAAAACCACACTGAAAACATTTCTGTTTACTGCTGCGTTTAACTAGACGGCCATATTTTATTTACTGTTTTAAAGCATCGCCTTTTGTGTGTGAATGTGTGTGTTTGTTTTACCTGCTTGTCTGTTTAATTGCATAACTGTTTATGACATGTATGTGTGTATGTGTGTATGTGTATATATATGTATATGTGTATGTATATATATGTATGTATGTATATATGTATGTATATGTGTATAGATATATATATATGTTTAAATATATAAAGTTTTTTTAAATACTTTTATTGAAAATTTAAAAATTTATATCTTCAATATATGCAATACTTACAGTAATGTGTTTGCAAAACCCTTTAATTCTTCCTATATACCCAGTCATAAGTTCAAACAGAAGAATAAAGTAATATTTAAAATAAATGGATAACTGAGGAAAAAGGAAGAAAAGCTTATATGTATACACATGTAAATATTCACCTCTCCACACACCTTCATATACAGTATATATATATATATATATATATATACATTTACGTATATATATATATATATATATATATATATATATATATATATATATATATAACACACACACACACACACACATTCACAGATGGGTCAGACTCAATAAAATGAATTATTCTGATGTAATGGAGCGTCCTACTCTATATGATAAAGGGCTGAGTTCATTAACAAGAGTCACATGATCTGAGTCAAGTGAATGATGTGATTGTTATTTCAAAGTTCTCTTTGCCATATTTTTATAAATAGTTTAATATAAAATCAGTAAATAGGCTGGACATGACCTGGGACCCTTAAAATAACTGTGTTTATTTCCATTGAGAGTGCATTAATATAAATCACAGTGAAGGTGTCAATAAATAATCAATAAGGTCTATGATTGTTAATTACAAAAGTAGTGGTCAGTCAGCAATAGATGTGATTTTTAATATTAATAGCTGTGTGGGCTAAAACACACTAGAAGCCTAATTCTCACTACATGTTTCCAATCAGACAGCCAAAGTAAAACTACAGTACTACTATTAAAATAAGATAAGATAAGATAAGATAAGATCAGATATTCCTTTATTAGTCCCACAGTGGAGAAATTTACATGTTACAGCAGCAAAGTGGATAGTGCAATAAACAAGAAGCATAGATTTTAAAAGAGTATTAATACAATATAAAATAAAATAATACATACATAATAGAAAGTAAAGCTAAAATATTTCCAGCATATTAATAAATAATTGTCCAGTTACTATATAAATACACAGTGTATATATAAATACACAGTGAGTCAGATGCTGATGCAGAAGCTGAACCTATAAAGTTGAAACTAGACGACCTGGACTCGGGGTGGTTGAGGGGCTCAATCTCCCGGCCCATAATTCCTAGTGGCTGGCCCGGTTACAGCTGTAAAGTTCATTCAGAGCATCACCTTTTCTAACGATCTATAGTGCATTTTCTAAAGTGCAAGTGCATTTAGGGCATGTCCAGCTCAGCTTTTGCTAGTGAGGCAGCACATAATCTGGGTGCAAAATAAGGCGCAGGAGTTAAAGGACTTGTATTTATTTTCTTAATGAATCATGGTGTGTGGTTTGGGCATAACAGGAAGTAAAATTTCGAGATTGTCATCTCCCTCTAAAGCCAGGTATGCCCGCACCGGGCGCACTGCTGTTTAAAAGGTGGTTTCAGCAAATTGGTGAAGTGAGACGTTTCCTGCTGAGGAAACGGATCTGCTCATGAGTTAAGTGAAAATGAAAGTTGTTTGCCGGTGAACCCTCTGCCATCTCCCATCAACAACTCCATCTGACTGCAAATGAACAAATGCAGCAATAACCTGTTTAACCGGTGCAGGCAGCACAGCGGGGGGTCGGGGGGCAACCTATTATATGATAATAAACACTGGACTAAATATGGTAAACATCTTTTGCTAAATAATGAAAACTGTACGGCTTTCTGATGCAGCCCACGAGCTGAGCGGACACAGGCTGACGGCCGGGTGCTGCTGGAGAGGTGGGAGGCGTAGGAGGCCCGTAAACTGATGTAGCCTGGGACGACACCCCCCACTGAGGGATCCAACAAAGTGCCAGACCACCTTAAGACCATCACAGCCGTGGATGCACTACTAACACAATGTGGGCGCTGGGTGTGACAATGAAAACTGTGTTGATCTGAAACGTTCTGAAAGTTTTAGATGCCAACTGTTGCAACCTATATACTGTGTATATAGAAAGAAAATGCACTGGGCCAATACCACATTTATGCAATTAATGCAAAAATATTAAAAGACGCCTGGATTCCACCATTTCATGATCAACCGTTAATCAATGACAAGAGTCTACGCACAACCATTTTTAAGACTGTCCTCCACAAAATCAATGCATTACAGGTCCTGAACTGTGTCTCAGTGACGTGTTAATTTAAATCCTTACAAAGTGTATTGTCACTCACGACCATGACACGTATCTTAATGTGATTTATCGTGTTTTCAGTTATCATTTCAGTAATTCAAGATAAAAGGAGGGAATGTAAGAAAAAAATACCGTGTCCCTCACAGATATGGCTGTAACAACAAGTTATTACTTGTGTAGTGAAATTAGTCTGAATGCTGTGGGAAGACGCGACCCATCCCAGAGTGTTCCCTCCCAGAGCGTTCCCGTCCCAGAGCGTTCCCGTCCCAGAGCGTTCCCTCCCAGAGCGTTCCCGTCCCAGAGCGTTCCCTCCCAGAGCATTCCTGTCCCAGAGCGTTCCCGTCCCAGAGCGTTCCCTCCCAGAGCATTCCTGTCCCAGAGCGTTCCCGTCCCAGAGCGTTCCCTCCCAGAGCGTTCCCGTCCCAGAGCGTTCCCGTCCCAGAGCGTTCCCGTCCCAGAGCGTTCCCTCCCAGAGCATTCCCATCCCAGAGCTTTCCCGTAACTAAAGGACTAAAACTGTTCATTAAATCATTTCTCCAGTTTACTTATTGAAATTACCTGTATGTGAAATTGCAATATTTTCCACAGTTTTGTGTGTTTCATGTCCTCACCTATAATTTGCTCATTATCTTCCAGAGACATAGAGATGAATTTTGGTGTCAGCGGAAATATGGGCTTCTTTGCTTTGAATTGAATCTACAAAACTATTGTTTATGTGAATCCCTGCAATTACTTTGTCAGACAAATATTAAATTGAAATATGAATTAATCCATTTGTCAAGGCTGATGAAATATTTTAGGCCTAGACAACCACAGCCTGCTGGTAGTCCGGTTCTTGACGTCATCGGTCCAAACTGTGAAGTCCGTGAATGGCAGCAGGCCTGGCGCCGAACAGACTGAGGCTGAAGGGACTGTGGACAGACAGGAAAAAGACTTCTGTCTGATTCTTGCCATCGAGGTTCTGTCCTCTATATACTTAATTTGGAGGATGACATAAGAAACACTAACAATACAATGGAGTTGGCACAGCGACATAATCAATTACTTGTTTCGGCTTATTGACCTGTATTGCTGTATCTCTCTGATCCATGGCATTTTAAAAGTGCATTTAACATGGAACCAGAACAAGAACATGGACACTCACTTCCTGATCTGTGTGGCGAAGGAGGACGAGCTTCTTATGAGCTTCTTAGAGGAGGAGGAAGAGGAGGAGGAAGAGGAGGAGTTCAGGACTTTAGGGTCAGAGGCCTTGGACAGGTTTAACCTGAATAAGAAACGCAAAGGACACCAACCGTGAAAAGAAGTTTTTTCTTAAAATCCACTTTGGTATTTTTGAAGATTGTGACATTTATTTATTTATTTTTATTCTTTGATAAGAGCAGAGCTGGAGGGGGGAAGCAATGTTCCCGATCAGCTGGATCCGCTCATAATATGGACGATGACAGCGAATCATCCAATGTGTCCGGGATCTGGATCTGGTGCTAACGGCCGATCATAAGCACCGATAAAAGCATCTTCATCTCAATAACTGAGCCAAATAAAAGCTAGGTTGTTAGCAAATAAGTACAATAAGACTGTCGCTGTGTGATGAGCTAAAGATTCATTTTCTAAACACCGTTTGATCAATAACGTAGTATTTTCACAGTAACCCATCTACTGCTGTCATCGTCTTTATGGTTCAGCAGCCCCAGACAGAAAACGGATAATAATAACAAAACAAACATACTTTTGAATATGTATGATTTTACATGGCAGACTGAAGAACTAAATGTTCAGACAACGGCTGTGATATGTGTAAATAATACAATGATTAGTATTATTATAGCAAGTTTTGTTTTTCAGCTTTTTGGGTGTTATCTATAGTAATAATTATGGTTGTGAGTCGTGTAAAATTGCATAATTTTAAGTCAAAACTGTTAGGGATCGTAGGTCTTAGTCTGTGTCTCTGTGTTGCATGCTTTTATTTTGGTGCACTTCCTGTTTTATTTTGGCATGTTTAACCTCTCCTCTTGTTGCAGATCACTTCACCCCCTGCCCTGCATGTTTCCCTCCTGCACATTTGAGCACCGCCCGCTGACCCAGTTTTCCTCACCGCTCACCTGAGTCTGATCGTCTCCCCCCCGATAGTGTCCACCTGTCCATAGTACTTTCACTAGTATTTAATGTGTGCTCCCCATTCCTCCTGTGCCAGTTCGTCTTGCCTGTTTACAGTGTCTAGCGTCCCAGCATTATTTCGTATTATTGACTCCTCGTGTATTTGATCTACTGCTTGTGTTTTTTGACTACGCCCTCAGCCTCTCGATTTGGATTTGTTTGCTTGCTATTATTGATCTCTGTGTACCGACTACTGCCAGTATTAAAGACGCAGATTTTTGCTTAGCCCTGTTTTCAGTGTATTGCATTTGAGTCCAGACCTGCCTGTGGTTATATGCCTAACAAAAACCTTCAACCTGTGATGGTTGCAGGTCAGGCTCAGTATCCCAGCTCTGTCCTGATGTATACAGTAGTTGACGTTTGATGAGATTCATATGCTGTTGCTCCTGCCTACAATACAGTACACAGTCATTTGAATAAGCTGTACTGTATTTTGAAACAGTCAGTAAAATTCAGTAATAGCAAAGCTGAAATGTATCTACACTGTTTCGAGAGATAAGTTTCACTTTCAGTTCAGCTCCTGTCAGAAACGAGAAGGACGGTGTGACGAAGTGGAAAAATATTGTTGTACACTGAAACTGTTAAGGTTGCTCTTAAGGTGAGCCTTTCTTTTATGTGGCTAAAATATTTCTTACCGCCATGCTCGTCCACAGAACTGTATCCTGTTTCTCCATGCTGGGGAAATGGCAGCCGTCATACACCTATGATGGATATGTGCCTCATTCAAACCCACTTTAAAACGCCCAGACTATTTCTTTAAGATGAACTTTAACCTTATCGGTAAAGAGACTCACACTGACTTGATTTTTCACTTAGGAGGACATTGCATTGACTTACAATCACTGGAGAATCACCCTAACCTTAAAGGAATGGTTCCACGTCGGGAAATGAGCCTATGTGCTGTTTATCTGAGAGGAGATCAGCACCACTGATCTGACAGTGCTGCTGATCTCCTAATCTAACTCTTGGAAAGAGTGAACAAGTGTATTTCGTAAAATGGCAGACTTACTTCAACCATAACGACTACATAACCCAACCATAACGACTACATAACCCAACCGTAAGGACGGCATAACCCAACCATAAGAACAACATAACCGTACCATAAGGACTACATAACCCAACCATAGCAACTACATAGCCCAACCATAAGGACTACATAACCCAACCGTAAGGACTACATAACCCAACCGTAACGACTACATAACCCAACCGTAAGGACTACATAACCCAACCATAAGGACTACATAACCCAACCATAAGGACAACATAACCGTACCATAAGGACTACATAACCGTACCATAAGGACTACATAACCCAACCATAACAACTACATAGCCCAACCATAAGGACTACATAACCCAACCGTAAGGACTACATAACCCAACCGTAACGACTACATAACCCAACCGTAACGACTACATAACCCAACCGTAACGACTACATAACCCAACCGTAAGGACTACATAACCCAACCGTAACGACTACATAACCCAACCGTAAGGACTACATAACCCAACCGTAAGGACTACATAACCCAACCATAAGGACTACATAGCCCAACCATAACGACTACATAACCCAACCATAACAACTACATAACCCAACCATAACGACTACATAACCCAACCATAACGACTACATAACCCAACCATAACGACTACATAACCCAACCATAAGGACTACATAACCCAACCGTAAGGACTACATAACCCAACCATAAGGACTACATAGCCCAACCATAACGACTACATAACCCAACCATAACAACTACATAACCCAACCATAACGACTACATAACCCAACCATAACGACTACATAACCCAACCATAACGACTACATAACCCAACCATAAGGACTACATAACCCAACCATAACGACTACATAACCCAACCATAAGGACTACATAACCCAACCATAAGGACTACATAACCCAACCATAAGGACAACATAACCGTACCATAAGGACTACATAACCCAACCATAACAACTACATAGCCCAACCATAAGGACTACATAACCCAACCATAAGGACTACATAACCCAACCATAAGGACTACATAACCCAACCGTAAGGACTACATAACCCA
The DNA here is from genome assembly GCA_947000775.1 of Pterois miles. NCBI lineage: Eukaryota > Metazoa > Chordata > Actinopteri > Perciformes > Scorpaenidae > Pterois > Pterois miles. Next base: position 292,245 of record CAMQGK010000627.1, on the reverse strand, counting down.
ACCATAAGGACTACATAACCCAACAATAACAACTACATAGCCCAACCATAAGGACAACATGACCCAACCATAAGGACTACATAATCCAACCATAAGGACAACATGACCCAACCATAAGGACTACATAACCCAACCATAAGGACTACATAACCCAACCGTAACGACTACATAACCCAACCATAAGGACTACATAACCCAACCGTAAGGACTACATAACCCAACCATATCGACTACATAGCTCAACCATAAAGACTACATAACCCAACCGTAAGGACTATATAACCAAACCATAAGGACTACATAACCCTGTTAAGAAAACTAGGTCTTAGTCTGTGTCTCAGTGTTGCATGCTTTTATTTTGGTGCACTTCCTGTTTTATTTTGGCATGTTTAACCTCTCCTCTTGTTGCAGATCACTTCACCCCCTGCCCTGCATGCTTTCCCGCCTGCACGTTTGAGCACTGCCCAGTGACCTAGTTTTCCTCACCACTCACCTGAGTCTGATCGTCGCCCCTGATCGTTTCCACCTGTCCATAGTTAGTCACTCCCTTCACTAGTATATAATGTGTGCTCCCCATTCCTCCTGTGCCAGTTCGTCTTGCCTGTTTCCCAGAGTTAAGCGTCCCAGCATTCATTGATATTGATCTCCTCGTGTATGACTATCAGCCTGTTTTGTGACCCTGCCTCAGCCTTCTTATTTGGACTCTGACTGCAAGTATTGATTCCTGTGTACCAGACCTGCTTTGTATTAAAGACGTCGATTATTGCCTACCCCTGTTTTAAGCCTGTTATTGCGTGTGAGTCCAAACCTGTCTTTTGCCACGTGCATAACAAACCCAACCATAAGGACTACATAACCCAACCATAAGGACTACATAACCCAACCATAAGGACTACATAACCCAACCATAAGGACTACATAACCCAACCATGACGACTACATAACCCAACCATAACAACTACATAACCCAACCATAACAACTACATAACCCAACCATAAGGACAACATAACCCAACCATAACGACTACATACCCCAACCATAAGGACTACATAACCCAACCATAAGGACTACATAACCCAACCATGATGACTACATAACCCAACCATAACAACTACATAACCCAACCATAACGACTACATAGCCAAACCAGAACAACTACATAGCCCAACCATAAGGACTACATAACCCAACCGTAAGGACAACATAACCCAACCATAATGACTATATAACCCAACCATAAGGACTACATAACCCAACCATAAGCACTACATAACCCAGCCATAAGGACACCATGACCCAACCATAAGGACTACATAACCCAACCATAAAGACTACATAACCCAACCATAACAACTACATAACCCAACCATAAGGACAACATGACCCAACCATAAGGACTACATAACCCAACCATAACAACTACATAGCCCAACCATAAGGACTACATAACCCAACCGTAAGGACTACATAACCCAACCATAAGGACTACATAATCCAACCATAAGGACTACATAACCCAACCATAACAACTACATAACCCAACCATAAGGACAACATAACCCAACCATAACAACTACATAGCCCAACCATAAGGACTACATAACCCAACCGTAAGGACTACATAACCCAACCATAAGGACTACATAATCCAACCATAAGGACAACATGACCCAACCATAAGGACTACATAACCCAACCATAAGGACTACATAACCCAACCGTAACGACTACATAACCCAACCGTAAGGACTACATAACCCAACCATAACGACTACATAACCCAACCGTAAGGACTACATAACCCAACCGTAAGGACTACATAACCCAACCGTAACGACTACATAACCCAACCGTAAGGACTACATAACCCAACCATAAGGACTACATATCCCAACCATAACGACTACATAACCCAACCATAACAACTACATAACCCAACCATAACGACTACATAACCCAACCATAAGGACTACATAACCCAACCGTAAGGACTACATAACCCAACCATAAGGACTACATAACCCAACCATTATTAACGACTACATAGCCAAACCAGAACAACTACATAGCCCAACCATAAGGACTACATAACCCAACCATAATGACTACATATCCCAACCATAAGGACTACATAACCCAACCGTAAGGACAACATAACCCAACCATAATGACTATATAACCCAACCATAAGGACTACATAACCTAACCATAACGATTACATAGCCCAACCATAAGGACTACATAACCCAACCATAAGCACTACATAACCCAGCCATAAGGACAACATGACCCAACCATAAGGACTACATAACCCAACCATAAAGACTACATAACCCAACCATAACAACTACATAACCCAACCATAAGGACAACATGACCCAACCATAAGGACTACATAACCCAACCATAACAACTACATAGCCCAACCATAAGGACTACATAACCCAACCGTAAGGACTACATAACCCAACCATAAGGACTACATAATCAAACCATAAGGACTACATAACCCAACCATAACAACTACATAACCCAACCATAAGGACAACATAACCCAACCATAACAACTACATAGCCCAACCATAAGGACTACATAACCCAACCGTAAGGACTACATAACCCAACCATAAGGACTACATAATCCAACCATAAGGACAACATGACCTAACCATAAGGACTACATAACCCAACCATAAGGACTACATAACCCAACCGTAACGACTACATAACCCAACCGTAAGGACTACATAACCCAACCATAACGACTACATAACCCAACCGTAAGGACTACATAACCCAACCGTAAGGACTACATAACCCAACCGTAACGACTACATAACCCAACCGTAAGGACTACATAACCCAACCATAAGGACTACATATCCCAACCATAACGACTACATAACCCAACCATAACAACTACATAACCCAACCATCACGACTACATAACCCAACCATAAGGACTACATAACCCAACCGTAAGGACTACATAACCCAACCATAAGTACTACATAACCCAACCATAAGGACTACATAACCCAACCATAACAACTACATAACCCAACCATAACGACTACATAACCCAACCATAAAGACTACATAACCCAACCGTAAGGACTACATAACCCAACCATATCGACTACATAGCTCAACCATAAAGACTACATAACCCAACCGTAAGGACTATATAACCAAACCATAAGGACTACATAACCCTGTTAAGAAAACTAGGTCTTAGTCTGTGTCTCAGTGTTGCATGCTTTTATTTTGGTGCACTTCCTGTTTTATTTTGGCATGTTTAACCTCTCCTCTTGTTGCAGATCACTTCACCCCCTGCCCTGCATGCTTTCCCGCCTGCACGTTTGAGCACTGCCCAGTGACCTAGTTTTCCTCACCACTCACCTGAGTCTGATCGTCGCCCCTGATCGTTTCCACCTGTCCATAGTTAGTCACTCCCTTCACTAGTATATAATGTGTGCTCCCCATTCCTCCTGTGCCAGTTCGTCTTGCGTGTTTCCCAGAGTTAAGCATCCCAGCATTCATTGATATTGATCTCCTCGTGTATGACTATCAGCCTGTTTTGTGACCCTGCCTCAGCCTTCTGATTTGGACTCTGACTGCAAGTATTGATTCCTGTGTACCAGACCTGCTTTGTATTAAAGACGTCGATTATTGCCTACCCCTGTTTTAAGCCTGTTATTGCGTGTGAGTCCAAACCTGTCTTTTGCCACGTGCATAACAAACTCAACCATAAGGACTACATAACCCAACCATAAGGACTACATAACCCAACCATAAGGACTACATAACCAGACCATGACGACTACATAACCCAACCATAACAACTACATAACCCAACCATAACAACTACATAACCCAACCATAAGGACAACATAACCCAACCATAACGACTACATACCCCAACCATAAGGACTACATAACCCAACCATAAGGACTACATAACCCAACCATGATGACTACATAACCCAGCCATAACAACTACATAACCCAACCATAACGACTACATAACCCAACCATAACGACTACATAGCCAAACCAGAACAACTACATAGCCCAACCATAAGGACTACATAATCCAACCATAAAGACTACATAACCCAACCATAACAACTACATAACCCAACCATAAGGACAACATGACCCAACCATAAGGACTACATAACCCAACCATAACAACTACATAGCCCAACCATAAGGACTACATAACCCAACCGTAAGGACTACATAACCCAACCATAAGGACTACATAATCCAACCATAAGGACACATAACCCAACCATAACAACTACATAACCCAACCATAAGGACAACATAACCCAACCATAACGACTACATAACCCAACCATAAGGACTACATAACCCAACCATAAGGACTACATAACCCAACCATAAGGACAACATAACCGTACCATAAGGACTACATAACCCAACCATAACAATTACATACCCAACCATAAGGACTACATAACCCAACCATAAGGACTACATAACCCAACCATAAGGACTACATAACCCAACCGTAAGGACTACATAACCCAACCATAAGGACTACATAACCCAACCATAACAACTACATAGCCCAACCATAAGGACAACATGACCCAACCATAAGGACTACATAATCCAACCATAAGGACAACATGACCCAACCATAAGGACTACATAACCCAACCATAAGGACTACATAACCCAACCATAACAACTACATAGCCCAACCATAAGGACAACATGACCCAACCATAAGGACTACATAATCCAACCATAAGGACAACATGACCCAACCAAAGGACTACATAACCAACCAAACAACTACATACCCAACCAAACAACACAAACCCAACCATAAGGACTACATAACCCAACCATAACAACTACATAACCCAACCATAAGGACAACCTAACCCAACCATAACGACTACATAGCCAAACCTTAACAACTACATAGCCCAACCATAAGGACTACATAACCCAACCATAATGACTACATATCCCAACCATAAGGACTACATAACCCAACCATAATGACTACATATCCCAACCATAAGGACTACATAACCAACCGTAAGGACAACATAACCCAACCATAACGACTATATAACGCAACCATAAGGACTACATAACCCAACCATGACGATTACATAACCCAACCATAAGGACTACATAACCCAACCATAAGGACAACATAACCCAACCATAAGGACTACATAGCCCAACCATAAGGACAACATAACCCAACCATAAGGACGACATAACCCAACCATAACAACTACATAACCCAACCATAAGGACTACATAACCCAACCATAAGGACTACATAACCGTACCATAAGGACTACATAACCCAACCATAACAACTACATAACCATACCATAAGGACTACATAACCCAACCATAAGGACTACATAACCCAACCATAAGGACTACATAACCGTACCATAAGGACTACATAACCCAACCATAACAACTACATAACCGTACCATAAGGACTACATAACCCAACCATAACAACTACATAGCCCAACCATAACGACTACATAACCCAACCATAAGGACTACATAACCCAACCATAAGGACTACATAACCCAACCATAAGGACTACATAACCCAACCATGACGACGACATAACCCAACCATAACGACTACATAACCCAACCATAAGGACAACATAACCCAACCATAAGGACTACATAACTCAACCATAAGGACTACATAACCCAACCATAAGGACTACATAACCGTACCATAAGGACTACATAACCCAACCATAAGGACTACATAACCCAACCGTAAGGACAACATAACCCAACCATAACGACTATATAACCCAACCATAAGGACTACATAACCGTACCATAAGGACTACATAACCCAACCATAAGGACTACATAACCCAACCATAAGGACTACATAACCCAACCATAAGGACTACATAACTCAACCATAAGGACTACATAACCCAACCATAAGGACTACATAACCCAACCATAAGGACTACATAACCCAACCATAAGGACTACATAACCCAACCATAAGGACTACATAACCCAACACCAACCTCAACCCTAATGTTAACAGAAGCCACATTATGATCCAGTTGTACCTGGAGGAGGAGCAGGAGGCTGATCTGGGTGGTGGTCCTCCTTTCAGTGCTCCGTCAGGTAGACGGCCTTCCTGGCAGTTATTCTACTCACATTAACACATGGAGAGAGAGAGAGGCATCGGCTATTATCAGTAGGAAAAGAAAACATGTTTCAAATTGAAAAAGAAAATGAATCATCAAATGAATCACATTGAAAATATAAACCACACAGTTGATACTTTTAAATACAGCGATCCTCATTTTAAAAGGAGCTATAAAGACCAGAAAAGTGGCCCCTGACCTGGTCCACGTTGTGTGATCTGTAGAGGCTGGTGTTGATTGACAGGCCATCCAGGCGGGACAGCAGGCCGGACGTGGCTTCCTGTTTCTCTCCCTCAACGTCGGCGCCGTGAAGCTGCTGCTGAAGCTGCCGCCGTCGACTCAGTCGCTGCTGAATGAGCTTCTGTTTGGAGCGATGGACATCACCCTGGACCCACAAACTGTGCTGCTTCCTGCGCACACACACACACACACACACACAAACACACACACACACACACACACGCACACACAAACACACACACACACACACACAAACACACACACACACACACACAAACACACACAGACACACACACACACACACACACACACACACACACACTCGCACACACGGACACGCGCATGCACGCACATGCACACACACATACACACACACGCACACACACACACTACATCGTTTTAGCAGCACCAAGACAAATCACCTAAGTGCAGGAAATTTTTATGGAAAGAAGCAAATATCTTTTGTTTATTTTTTCCAGTCATTTATTCACAATACAACAAATTGGCCATACAGTCATTAAAGTGGTTAAATAAAACAGAATCATTATTCAAAAATGAAACAAAATAATAATCTGACTGATAAAAGTAGGCTAAAGCCTGAGCTTAGTGTGCCGCCACACATTTGAGCTAAAGAAGAGCTGAGCTAAGCTATGCTCACTCTGACGACGCTCGCAATGTACAGCAGACCTTATCATGTCCAGAATCCCAGTTTAGCATGTTAGCCTCCCATTTTATCACAGCATCACAGTGGAGGAAAGAAAACTGTAGTTGTTTTGTTTTTTTTAATCAAGAAACATATTAAGATAAAACTTTATTGGTGTTGTTTTATGACTGAACTAGTAAGACGCTGCAAATCACTGAAGTACATGGAAAAGAAAGCAGCAAAAATATAGTTTATAATTGCTCCGGAAGGAGTGACTTTTAGGGTGAACACCAACAAGGCCAGGGGGCCTGACAACATCAACCCCAGGGTGCTCAAGGCGTGTGCCGGGCAGCTGGCAGGAGCGTTCCAGCACCTCTTCAACCTCTCTCTCAGGCTGAAGAAGGTCCCACAGCTCTGGAAGACCTCCTGCATTGTCCCAGTGCCCAAGAAAGGACTCCCTAGCACCCTCAAGGACTACAGGCCAGTCGCTCTGACATCACACCTCATGAAGATCCTGGAGAGACTGGTCCTGCAGCACCTCAGGCCCCTGGTGAGTGACTCCCTGGACCCCCTACAGTTTGCATACCAGGCAAACATCCATCATCTACATGCTCCACAGAGCCTCCACACACCTGGAGAAGCAGAGCACAGTGAGGATCATGTTCTTCTACTTCTCCAGTGCATTCAATACAGTCCAACCACACCGGCTAGCTGAGAAGCTCTCAGCTATGCAGGTAGACCAGGACCTGGTGGACTGGATTAGGGACTACCTCACCAGCAGACCACAGTATGTCAGACTGCAGGGCAGCCTGTCTGACGTGCTGGTGAGCAACACCGGTGCTCCCCAGGGAACTGTGCTGTCACCGTTCCTGTTCTCCACCTACACCTCCGACTTCTGCTTCAACTCCCAACATGCCTCCTGCAGGAGTTCTCCGAGGACTCCTCCATCGTCGGCTGCATCACAGATGACAACGAGGAGGAGTACAGGACCCTTGTGGAGAACTTCGTAAGGTGGTGTGACATCAACCACCTCCAGCTCAATATTGGTCAGACCAAAGAGCTGGTGGTGGATTTCTGGAGGAGGAGGAAGAGCTCTCCTACTCCCATCACCATCCGTGGGTAGGAGGTGGAGGTGGTGGACAACTACAAGTTCCTGGGAGTTCACTTAAACAATAAAGTGGACTGGTCCAACAACTCCGAGGCCTCTACAGGAAGGGACAGAGCAAACTATTCTTCCTGAGAAGGCTGAGGACCTTCAATGTGTGCAACAGGCTACTCCAGATGTTTTACCAGTCTGTAGTAGCAGCAGTAGTAGTAGTAGTAGTAGTAGTAGTAGTGATATGTTGGGGGGTCATCAGCACCAGAGATGCCACCAAACTGAACCAACTGGTGAGGAGGGCTGGGTCTGTGGTTGGATGTGAGCTGGACAGTCTGGAGCTGGTGGCAGAGGGGAGGACCAGGAGGAGAACCCCTCCCACCCCCTCTATGACCAACTGGTCCAGATGAGGAGTCCATTCAGCCAGAGACCGATCCCCCCTCGGCCCACTACAAACCGTCTGGGTCGGTCCTTTCTGTTGGTGGCCATCAGGCTCCAGAACCAAGGTCTGAACCAGAACCAGAACCAAGGTCTGAACCAGAACCAGAACCAAGGTATGAACCAGAACCAAGGTCTGACCCCAATGTGACTGATCATCTGCTCCGTATTTATTCCAAAGGTATATAATTACATATAATTATATAATTACATATATATGCTGTGCATATAGAATACTCACCACCTGCTGCACTTTACTGATTACTGTTACTTATGTATTTTATTGTCAATTTCCTTCATTGCACCTTCTCTTTTACTTTTTACTGTATTCATCTGTAAGTTGTTGCTGCTGCTATGACACCCGGATTTCCCTCCAGGTTCATCTTATCTTATCTTATTCTATCTTAATTGTGTTTACACTGCTCTGTTTTCTAAAGACCTTATTACTGATGTATCACCTACTGCATTGTTGTACATTTTCAACTCCAGTTAACTTTTATTAAAGGTTTTAACCTTTTAAGCCCAAAAGGTATTGGACAAATTAATATTTGGACCTGATGATGGTTCTAGATGAGTCAGGAGATCAACGTTACTACAAGTCATCCTTTGTGGACCATGGATGTGTTTTGGCAATTCATTTAATAGTTGAGACATTTTAATAAATACTAATAACGGTATACACTAAAGCCAACAATGTGTTAGTCTGTCTCTTAAACATAAGATAAGATAAGCTAAGACAGATAGTACTTTACTGAATTAAAAGAACAATATGTAGCACTGACAGCGAGCATTTAAAATAGGTACAGCATCCTACTAGAGCTGTGGTGTGACTGACAGCTGTAAATGCGTGTTAGCATCACAGGGGATGTATTGATGATGACATGAACAGAAATAATATAGTAGAAAAAAATCACCAGGAATTCATTTTTGATGTCCTGTATACTATCATAACGTGGAAGTTTGGACCTCTCGGTGTTAGTTCTTGGTTAAAGTTATGTCCCATCGTTAGGATTGATCCTGTCTGGGCCATGTATGACCACACATTACAAACTTCTATCACAGTCCATCCAACAGTTATCAATCACATTATCAATCAAAACTTTCCAATCGGACTCGTCCAGACTTCTCGAAATTATCTCCATGCCATCTCATCAAAGATGAAACCAGCAGGGGTTGAGACTGAAACTCACCCCTCTAAGAAGTTCTGCTGAGAACCGATGATGGATCCAGGCCGGCAAATCCTGATCCATGCAATGGCCTCAGCTGCAGTGAACCGGAAGTGCTTCATCAGGTAGCAGCCAATCAATGTGCCTGTACGGCCCAGGCCAGCTGTGATTGGATGACAAGTTTAAGAAGAGAATGTTAGGAGATAGAAGTTTGAAACAAATGAAAAGGTTTAACAGGGTTATATACGGTATTTATAATGTATATACTCTGTATATACGGTATTTATACCGTATATAATACGGTATATAGACCGTATATACGCCGTATATACGGTATATAGACCGTATAAAATACGGTCTATATACAGTATATACGGTATTTATACCATACTACATATACGGTATTTATACCGTATATATACCGTATATATACCTATATACGGTATATATACGGTATATAGGTTCACAGTATATACGTTCTCCCGAGTCCTACTTTTCTGGGGTTTAATGTGAGATCAGCGCATGGCTCTGCTGGATTGGTCAGAATGTCAAACAATGGAAAAGGGGTTCCTGACAAATGTATATGAGCTGTATCATATCTTCTTTTGGGGAGAGGTTCCTCTCTGACTTCTGGTGGACATTTATATTCTTTCCCTTCAGTCTCATTGTTTTGTGTGTTCATTCAGAGTGATTCTCCATCAGACAGGGTCAGGGTTAGTCCTACCTTTACAGTGCACCGCCACAGCTCCGGCGGTGCTTTCGCACACGTGCAGGAAGCGCCTGGTGATGAGGTCGGAGGGTGTGGTCCCATCCTGGAAGAAGAGGTCATGGTGCTCAAAGCCTGCATCCTCAAACCGCCTGCTGTCATACAATTTCCTGTTTAAACGGACCACAGCTGTGACGTCATTTTGGCGAAAGTATGCAAAATATGCCTCCGGTGCATGGAGAGGGTAACCTGGAAAAACAATTATTGCAATTTCTGAGCACTTTCTTAGGTTTTAAGTAATAACATGAAACACTTCCATTCAAATACTGTGTATCAGACAAATACAATAACCCATAATTCCATGGTAAATACAACTCTTTCACAGTTTTCTGGGGACCTGACAAAACCCAGGGTGTTATTTTGAAAGCCAGCGGTTTGGAGGACTCACCATTCTCGATCTTACTGTGAGGGTGAGGACTGCTGAACGCCAGAACTTTCCCTGGAACGATCCAGTTTATATCCCCGTTTTCAGCTCGCTATAAACACAGGGAAGTGATAGAGATGCAGAGTGTGGCTGACGTACTCCAGCTACAATGAACATTACAGCTAACATAACCAGCAACCTACAAGCTTTTTATCTTTGTGCCAGAGGAACACTACTCTCTCGCTTTTTGTGTTCAGTATAGCAAATCCAGCCGATTTCCCTTATCACTATATATATATATATATATATATATATATATATATATATATATATATATACACTTGTCCTCAAAATTATTTATACCCCATGGAAATGGGGTATGAAATGTCCCTGTGTCGACCGTCCAGAGCATCATCAACAAGCACAAGAGGTTCAATACTGTTAAAAACCTCAGCGGGCGTGGCAGGAAACGTGAGGTGTCCCCCAAACTTACCAGGAAAATCTCTCGGGAGGTCAACAACAACCCCCAGACCACAACCAAGGCCCTAATGGAAACACTCAACCAGACAGGGACAAAGCTGTCACGGTCCACCATCGAGCGAGTCTTTACAGAGGAGGTCTCCATGGACGTAGGCCTCAGAAGACACCTCTGCTCAGAAAGAAGCATGGTGAAGCTCTCCTGAAGCAACATCCCAGCTTTTGGTCAACCATCCTGTGGTCTGATGAGACGAAGTTGGAGTTATTTGGCCATATGGATGTTCAGTATGTCTGGAAGAAGAAAGGAGAAGCATCAAGCCCAAGAACTCTGTGACCACCATCAAGTCTGGTGGTGGAAGCATAATGCTGTGAGGATGCTTCTCTTCAGTGGCACAGGGAACCTCGTAAAGATCCAAGGAACCATGAAAAAGGAGGATTACATCAGGATCCTTGATGGAAACTTAAAAGAATCTGCTGAGAAACTCCAGCTTGGACACAACTGGACGTACCAGCAGGACAATGATCTGAAACACACTGCCCAGGTAGTGAAGAAATGGTTCAAGGACAATGATCTGAAACACACCGCCCAGGTAGTGAAGAAATGGTTCAAGGACAACGATCTGAAACACACCGCCCAGGTAGTGAAGAAATGGTTCAAGGACAATGATCTGAAACACACTGCCCAGGTAGTGAAGAAATGGTTCAAGGACAATGATCTGAAACACACCGCCCAGGTAGTGAAGAAATGGTTCAAGGACAACGATCTGAAACACACTGCCCAGGTAGTGAAGAAATAGTTCAAGGACAATGATCTGAAACACACCGCCCAGGTCGTGAAGAAATGGTTCAAGGACAATGATCCGAAACACACTGCCCAGGTAGTGAAGAAATGGTTCAAGGACAATGATCTGAAACACACCGCCCAGGTAGTGAAGAAATAGTTCAAGGACAATGATCTGAAACACACCGCCCAGGTAGTGAAGAAATGGTTCAAGGAAAATGGTGTCAGTGTCCTAGAATGGCCAAGTCAGAGCCCTGACCTCAGTCCAACCGAGAACTTGTGGTGAGACTTGAAGACCAGAGTGATGGCTAGGAAACCCACTAACCTGACCCAGCTTGAGGCCTTCGCCAAGGAAGAGTGGGCCAACATCCCACAGGAGACATGCAGGAAGCTTGTGGACACGTACAAGAATCATCTAGAAGCAGTCCTAAACAACAAAGGCTATGCTATAGACTATTAAAGAGAGACATCTGACTAGGGTATGAATCATTTTGAACATGCCATTTTTGGGGAATCAATGAATAAAATACCCCTAAAATATAAAGTTTTCTTGTGTATTGTTGGCATTCTTTCACTTGTTGGTCACATATAACTCATAAGCAAACTTGACAAAATGTATTAATTTCATCACAAAAATAAAAAATCACAAAAAATAACAAGGGTATGAATAATTTTGAGGACAAGTGTGTATATATATATATGTATATATATATATATACACACACACACACACACACACATATATATATATATATATATATATATATATATATATATATATATATATATATACATACAGGTTATTCATACTGTGTTAACCCTACAGAGAAACAGATGCGGTGGAACATAACAGCAGCATTTACTCAGTCCTGGTATTGAGGTCTATTAGCATGGAACAGAATGAATATAATGTTTAGAACTACGTTTTCATTTGTGTGAATCATTATGTTGGGCTTAGTTTGTCTCCAGGTCCTCTTCACAGAGTCCTCGTGTTTCTACAGTAGCCCTCTGATTTGTGCTGCTCCTGAAGCAGTGTTAATAGGCAGTAGTTGATAAAACTACCTGACAGTATATGAAGTAGTTCAAATTAGCTCTACCTGGACAACATCAAAGTACCACTTACACATTACTCTGATAGATCAGTATTGATCATTGAAAATGTAACACTGCAGGGAGCATTCTGCATGAATGCTTTTACTTTTGATAGTTCAATGTACTTTTGCTTAAGTAGAAATCTCCAAGGACAGTACTACTTCCCTGGAATCTCACTGAGAAGTTATGATTCTAGTCTGCGTTTCGGGTTTGATTCCCTGACCTCTGTTTGCAGGTATTCCCTGAGCAGGTGATGTTAACCCCGCCCAGTTCTCATCTTCTTCATTCGTCCTGTAAGTTTCTATCTATTAATAATATCTAATAATACCCCTCACCTCATAATGCTCATATTCCTCCACACTGAAACTGTCAAAGTCAAAGAAGCCATGCTGTAAAGCCTGGAGAGAGAGAGAGAGGGGGGAGTAGATAGTTGAACGCCGACCTCCGACAGGAACAGGTCTCGTCTCTGACAGATACCAGACATCAGACCTGGGAAATGTTTACTGTGGTTCTGCTGTCGTCTACCTTCTGGATTCCTTGTAAGCAGTCGAGGACAGTAAGGTTGAAGGAGCACACTCCCACTGCTGCATCCCTGAGACACACACACACAGAGACACACACACAGAGACGCACAGAGACACAGACACACACACACAGAGACACAAAAACATAGACACACAGAGACACAGACACACACACACACAGACACACACACACAGAAACACACAGACACACATACACAGAGACACAAAAATATAGACACACAGAGACACAGACACAGAGACGCACAGAGACACAGACACACACACACACAGAGACACAAAAATATAGACACACAGAGACACAGACACAGAGACGCACAGAGACACAGACACACACACACACACAGAGACACAAAAACATAGACACACAGAGACACAGACACAGAGACACACAGAGACACAGACACACACACACACAGACACACACACACACACAGACACACAGAGACACAGACACACACACAGAGACACAAAAACATAGACACACAGAGACACAGACACAGAGACACACAGAGACACACAGAGACACAGACACACACACACACAGAGACACACACACAGAGACACACAGAGACACAGACACACACACACACACAGACACAAAAACATAGACACACAGAGACACAGACACAGAGACACACAGAGACACAGACACACACACACACACAGACACACAGAGACACAGACACACATACACAGAGACACAAAAACATAGACACACAGAGACACAGACACAGAGACGCACAGAGACACACAGAGACACAGACACACACACACACAGAGACACACACACAGAGACACACAGAGACACAGACACACACACACACAGACACAAAAACATAGACACACAGAGACACAGACACAGAGACGCACAGAGACACAGACACACACACACACAGACACAAAAACATAGACACACACCAGAGACACAGACACAGAGACACACAGACCACAGACACACACACAAGAGACACACAGAGACACAGACACACACACACAGAGACACACAGAGACACAGACACAGAGACACACAGACACACACACACACACAGAGACGCACAGAGACACAGACACACACACACACACAGACACAAAAACATAGACGCACAGAGACACAGACACAGAGACGCACAGAGACACAGACACACACACACAGAGATGCACAGACACACACACACAGAGACACAAAAACATAGACACACAGAGACACAGGCACAAAGACACACAGAGACACAGACACAAAAACATAGACACACAAACACAGGCACAAAGACACACAGAGACACAGACACACACACACAGAGACACAAAAACATAGACGCACAGAGACACAGACACAGAGACGCACAGAGACACAGACACAGAGACGCACAGAGACACAGACACACACACACACAGAGACACAGACACACACACACACACACACAGACACACCCACAGATACACACACAGACACACACACACACAGAGACACAGACACACAGAGACACACACATACACACACACAGACACACACACACACACACAGACACACCCACAGATACACCCACAGACACACACACAGACACACACAGATACACACACTCACACACACACACACACACACACACACACACAGAGACACAGACACACAGAGACACACACAGACACACACACACACACACACACACACAGAGACGCACACACACACACACAGACACACCCACAGATACACACACAGACACACACACAGACACACACAGATACACACACTCACACACACACACACACACACAAGAGACACAGACACACACACACACACACACACAGACGCACACACACACACAGACACACCCACAGATACACACACAGACACACACACAGACACACACAGATACACACACACACACACAGACACACCCACAGACACACCCGCAGATACACACACAGACACACACACAGACACACACAGATACACACACTCACACACACACACACACACACACACACACAGAGAGACACAGACACACAGAGACACACACATACACACACACAGACACACACACACTCACACACACACACACAGATACAGACACACACAGAAGGGTGAGATGAGAAGTTGGCCACATTCAGCTCTCTCCTCCTAAATCTCGTCGTCATGGTGAAATGAGGGCGTGTGCCAGTTGATCCTAATTAGCAGCTAAACGTGATGGCGACGCCCACAACAGGACGTGTGACTGCAGGACCGTGTGCACAGAAATACAGAAGAAAAGTTGACAGAATGACGCCAAGAGTGGAAATCTGGAAAAGTAGGCAGAGCCAAGTGATCGGAAAATCAGCAATAACGTCAAACATTATGAAAAAAGTGTATGAAAATAAATTTTTGGGTGTAGAAATAAATGATGTTTGTAACCACAAATACATAATGTAAAAAGTAAAATGTCTAAAACCACTGCAGCACTACATAAAGCTAAAGATGTGCTCAGAACCCACGGTATCGGTTCATACAGCACCCACTGTGGGGGGGTGGGGAAACAAAACCAACACTAATCACATTTTTATGCTACAGAAGAGACCAGATCAGAATTATGAGTCAATCTGATTATTAAAAACCAACAAACACACTACTTATTAACTTCACATGGTCAGAGCGTTCGTGATCTGGTCCAGTAATTTGCTTGCTTGTTAGAACGCAGAGACAGTATTAACCTGGGACACTGGTTCGGTTAAAACAAGGAGTAATTCAGCTGCAAAGAAAAAATAAGGTGGTGAACACATATAAAACTGAGGTATAATTATCATTTTCACATTTTGTTGTGTTGCAGTCATGCTGATATGGTTTAAATTATTTTTCCCTCCTCAGTCTAAACTCAACACACCATACTGACTGGATTTTAGAAATGTTTGCAAATTTATTAAAAACAAAAAACTGAAATTTCAAATTATTTGATGAGGATATTTTAGATACAGTATAGGTCGGTAAATGCTGAGAGTGAGCGGGTCAAGATTTGGTTTCTTTAACACGGGTTGTACCATGAGCGCGATCAGACAACCAAACAATCAGAGTCTTCATGTCCTCAAGCTTCTGAATAAAATAATTTCCTCCACTAGTTCATGGCGAGGTTCAGTGATGGGGGAGGAACCAACCTTGGAAATCAACGCCTCTTTAACGGCATTCTGACCGCTGACCATGTGACCTGTGAGGATGGCGAGGGCGACCTCCGTATACGTTCGAGGTGCTGAGTGTGCTCACATATGTTCAAGGACAGAGAGGCAGACGTTGTTGAGAGTCATAAATCTAGTTTTAGGCCACTGCAGCTGCATAAAGAGCTGGAGGTTCAATTTACTGGCAGAATCAGCACTAAAGCTGAAGCAGGTGAGGTTGGAGCATGTGACGGGGAAAACAACCAATCAGAGCTGATCTGGAGTCCGTCGTCCCTGATCGGCCGTCGGTCACTCTGAACTCTGATCAAACAGTTTAACTAGGCAGCGCTGATCAGATATGAATCAATACTCTGTTATATTATTCTAATGACTATTTATCTCCTCACATGTTCTCAGAAACATCTTGTAGTTTCTGTGTAGCTGTGAAATGAGCCATGTTGACATCTGTTGAGGAAATACCAAGCACCGCCCACCAGCCGGAGTAAAGCCAATAGGAACGCTCTCCCTGAAATGACCTGTGATTGGTCAAAGTCTCCTGTCATAGGTTAGATTTCCTAAATCCTGTAAACAGAGGAAGTCTAGTTTTCTCTCAGAACACTTGAATTACAATATGTAATGTATAATACAATATTTCCCCCATTTACTGTTATTAATGATACTTTCCAGTTTTCAATTTTCCCTCAAACATTTAGCCTAATTCCTAGTGTCAGAATATCAATGAATACAGACGCTAGTGATGGATATATAATATAAAGGCACTGTGCCAGTAGAAATGGGTCCCGAGGATCCCTCAGTCCACAGTAAAAACATCAAACTTTAAGAGAGTTGAAACGGCCGAAATACAGCAAAGACCACTTAAAACAATTGATATGGATGACAGCAATGCCAATACCCAAACTCCAACACCGGCGGAGACGAAAATGGGAAAGTTCACAGGAGTGGGCCAAGTCACAGCGGCCATCAGAAGTCCGGGCAGTTAGAAGATAGAAAATCACTGCAAATAAAGGCCTTGCATTTAAAAGGGGCTTTTGATGGAACCCAGAGCTGAGGAGGGGTTAAGGCTACATGATGACCTATTACAATGATCTCCGACTATGACCACACCGAGACCGGCGACATGAAGCAGGAAGACTGGACCTGGAGACGAAGATGGACGACCACCCGGGGGTCTAGGCTGTGGTGGAAAGTCAGTCAGTCATATCGTCACTCGTGTCTTTTCCTTGTTATTCTTGTGAATTCATAGTTTAATAAGCCAGAATATGATAATGGTGATTTATTAGGCTAAATGTTAACACTAAAATGATGTAACTCATCAAACCTGATGCTCAGGAATTACCTGCCTCAGATGTGACTGAATGGAAATGATGATAAATGATGTAAAATGCCGACAGACAGACTATCCCTCTCTCTCTGATTTTAACTGAATCCTTAAGAAAACTTAATGAGGCAAATAACAGATTATGAAAAGAAAAAGCTTTCTAATAAATTAGGAAAGTTGTTTAAAGCCCATTTGTTGTCAGGTCTTAACGCTGTTGTTGCTGTCTTCACTCGGCCTGGTCTCCTTCTGAAACACCGACGCTGTGATGCAGACACACACACCTTTTAATGGGCCGTCACATGATACAGGCTGCAGTCATGTGATCAATGTATGAATACTGGTATGACCATCAAGATGACAAAAACAACACAATCCAGGGGTCGGTCATCACTAGAAAATCACAAAATCAATACAAACACTGAAGGTCTGAAATGTCCCATCAGAGAGGATATCAGCCCAGTTCATCTCACAGTAGATATCTAGTATATGAGGACATACAGTATGAGTTGAGTGTTTGAATATCATCTGATACCTTGACAACAATCATTTAACATTCTCTCTCCCAAATGAACACCAAATGTACAAATATGAAAACTATCTGTTTATGTCAAATATACTGAAAATGAATGTAAGCTGCTTACATCGGCTGGATCAGCGCCCTCATCTCTTCATCTGCTCCGGATTCTCCCTCATCTTCGCGGTCCAGAACAAGTTCAGGCCTTCTTCTCTGCTGTATCAGCGCCTCGATGCCCGTTTTGAAAAGTAAAAATTAATTTAAAAGTCCAGAATCAACAGTTGGTATGCGGAGTGGCGCCGACCCGCCCGCCGACGTTTTACGTATCGTTTCTCGTTCTGCTCGCTGCAGTTTGTTATGGCTGACGGACACGACGTCACGTTACTCTACTTCAGCAGTAACTTCCTTCTACCGCTGCACACACTCAAATGAAGCAAATGTTTCGATTCTGGCACTAAAAAGACGAAACACAAAAACAGTGCGATACAAACTGTAGGTGAACGGCTTTTTCCACCTCCACTAGAAGGCTGTTTGTAAAGCGATGCCTGAAGGCGTCCCAGGTCCACATCGGGTCCAGTCCCAGGTGAACGGAGGGTAGCAACATGTCACCGTTTCAATAACGGTGAAGATGTTCAATACTATAATATATTTGTATAAATGACACAGAGATTTGGTAATGGTATATTTACACCAATTACTCTTTATCATGTGTTGGTCTCCTTCTCGCCTCTCAGAAAAAGAGGAGGACCAACCTCCTCGGCCTCCTCTGGCCCAGTCAGTCCCTGAGTTAATGATGAACCACTGACAGCTCTAATGGGCCCAGAGTGATCAGGAATATTTCTTAGATTAAAATCAATACCTGAGTTACTGCACTAATGTACATTTCATGCGTTCTGCTCATTCTTCTGTTGATGAATCCAGATGTGCAGTGTGTTCTGAGTGCGACCAGCAGGGGGCAGCCTGAAACTGAAGTACTGAGTTATTTCAGATGTGTGTTCTTGTACATCATCAGTGTATTCAACTTTAAAAGTGCTGCAACAGTGTGTTTAAGTAACGCTCTACAGGTCCGCAAATTTCATGGTTATTAGGTGATAATTAGCAAATAACCTATTTGAAATGTCTTTGGAATGACTTCCCAAGTACCTGAATACTACGAACATTATCTAATAATTAAATGCAGGGTTAGGGTTATAAAGGGAAAGCTGTGTGCTCATCTCACCATCGTGACTTCCTGCCACGGATGTAACCTGGAAGCTTTTTCTAGGACATTTCAAAGAAGTTATTTACTAATTATCATCTGTTTATCAACAGCATGTTTATTAACTGCATATCCATAAACTTTGCACTTTTTTCCTGGAAATGTATTCAATAAATTACCAGCTACTGGGAAATAGCGGGAAATGGTTATTACATGTTTATAATAAAGTAATGTTCACTCAATTTTGAGGTGAATAATTGGGTAGTCATTCCAAGCACATTTCAAAAAGGTTACTACCTAATCCTCACCTAATTACCCTGAAATGTGCAGATCTGTACAGTGAATTATATTGTACTGTGTCTTTTGTTAAATACTGTGATTTTATAAAAATAAAAAATATATACAAATACCATACTGTGTATAAAAACAAATATTTTACTGATTATTGTAACAACAAGATAATGCTGTGTGATTAAATTGCGAGATTGTCTTGGTTCAGACTGCCCACCCTGAATGGTAACCATGGTAACTACATCCTGTATCATTGTTCCTCTTCCTGTACCAGCTGTACTCCATTGTTTATAGGACTACTGCGACCAGTACACATGACTACGACGGTGACATCAAACAAACTGACCGCCTGTACATGAAGTATTTATACTGTGGACTGAGTCCTGCTTAGAGTCTCGGGAACCATTTCTACGGGCACAGTGCCTTTATATTATATATTCATTTTAGCGTCTGTATTCATTGATATTCTGACACTAGAAATTATTTATTAGGTTAAACATTTGAGGAAAAATTTAAATGATGTAACTCAGGAATTAGCCTCTAAATACAACTACAAAATTTGTCATCTGTTGTTTGTCTTCACCGATCAGTCCGATCAGTAAGTGATATCTACTAAGGGGGCGTGTCGGTTGGTATAAGACTTCCACAGAGGCTGCACCGGCGGATCCTTAGTTATCCTCCAGCAAGCCTCGACGCCACTTGATCCTAGAGATGCATTTTAGGAATTAGGATGTTCTTCAAGATGGAGTGCTGAGATCGATTTCTGGGTAACAAGCCGAAAATCAAGGAACGACGAAATGAGGCGGCACCAGGAAATGAGATGTAGCTCTGGAGACGCTGGAGCACTTGAAAAGTTCGTGTCCCGTGTGAAAATACAAGTAACGCTGACTTATTGAGTCACCTCAGTCTTTTTTTACTCACGTGACTTGCCAGAATCGTCAGTATGAGTCACATGAGTCGTTTGTATAAGATAAGAGAAGATATTCCTTTATTAGTCCCACAGTGGAGAAATTCACAAAAATTATCGAGCCATATCATCATTTGCGTGAGTTGTGGGAATCATTTGTATCATCAGTACCGTGATTCACGTGAGTCATTGGTATCATCAGTGCCTCGAGTCGTTAGTCACAGGTCATCAGCTAGTCTGTAGTCAGTGAAGTAGTTGTGTTGTGCAACCGTAACTGTTAAGTTTATTTTGTCATTCCTGTTCCATCATAGTAATAGAGGGGTACCCACGGTGAGGGGCGACTGGGCAGCATGAACTATCAGGTCTGAGGATTTGGTCCGACTCTTACTTTGGTAAGGTAAATGTTCTGCTCGGTGCCCTGGAGCTCATCAGACCACTGATGGTGTTTGATTCCTTGGATTGTGTGTGTGTGTGTGTGTGTGTGTGTGTGTGTGTGTGTGTGTGTGTGTGTGTGTGTGCCAGGCCTACCTGAACGGTAGGTAGCCTGTGTTGTTTCCTGAGATTAAAGTCCTGTAGGTTTCTTCTGGGCTTCTTTTCAAATAGATTACCTATAGGGAAGAAGTTACACTGCATTATCAATAATGGACAGAAGGGCAGACAGATACAGCACAAGGATGAGTAGAAGGAAAATGGACAAATAAAGAGATATTTACAGCATAGGCACCGATGAGAAGGGTAGCATTTGCTCTCTTCTTCTGGTCATAACTGGTGTAGTGGACCAGTTTCTTTTTAGACATAGTGAAGGACTGAAGAGACAAAAGAAGAGTTTGTAACAGCAAAACAACAGCACAAATGATTGACCTGCCCAGTGTCCACACCATGTAGACCATGACTTCACATCACATCCCATCACTTCACTTCACATTACATCACTTCACATCCCATCACTTCACTTCACATTACATCACTTCACATCACTTCACTTCACTTCACATCACTTCACATCCCATCACTTCACTTCACATCACATCCCATCACTTCACATCACATCAAATCACTTCACATCACTTCACTTCACATCACATCACTTCACTTCACTTCACTTCACATCACATCACATCACTTCACATCACTTCACATCACATCAAATCACTTCATATCACTTCACTTCACATCACATCACATCACTTCACATCACTTCACATCACATCACTTCACATCACTTCACATCACATCACTTCACATCACTTCACTTCACTTCACATCACATCAAATCACTTCATATCACTTCACTTCACATCACATCACTTCACATCACTTCACATCACATCACATCACATCACATCACTTCACATCACATCACTTCACATCACTTCACATCACTTCACATCACATCACATCACTTCACATCACTTCACATCCCATCCCATCACTTCACATCACATCAAATCACTTCACATCACATCACTTCACATTACTTCACTTCACATCACATCACATCACATCACTTCACATCACATCACATCACTTCACTTCAGTTCACATCACTTCACATCACTTCACATCACTTCACATCACATCACATCACTTCACATCACTTCACATCACTTCACATCACATCACATCCCATCACTTCACATCACTTCACATCACATCACATCCCATCACTTCACATCCCATCACTTCACTTCACATCACATCACTTCACATCACTTCACATCATATCACTTCACATCCCATCACTTCACATCCCATCCCATCACTTCCCATCACATCCCATCACTTCACATCACTTCACATCACATCACTTCACATCACTCCACATCACAGCACATCACTTCACATCACTCCACATCACATCACTCCACATCACATCACATCACTCCACATCACAGCACTTCACATCACAACCCATCACTTCAGCCTAGGAAAGAGGCTAAACTGTCTTACACCAGCATGTCTCCGGTACCTGGAGCTTGCTATTGATTTTGCAGCAGTATCTGTACAGCTTGGCCAGGTTGTGGGGCCCAAAGTCTGCATAGAAACTGCAACACACAGAAACAGGTGAATGTGTCATCTGCTGCACATCTGCCCTTAAATGAAAGATGAAATAAAAACTTATATATCATGTATTAAAGCTCTGTACATGTAATAATAATAGTATAGACCTTTTCCCTAAATCCCCCAGGTGTTCATACAGGTAAAGAAAAACTTATCAGAGATGGCTTCCTGCGTATGCGTGTCTAAATTAAACTTCACAAAATAAAAGTCTTTATTATTGAAGCTCTATAATGAACTAATGTCAGCATAGGAAGACCAGTGGCAAAACACACTCTGCCTTGTTTCCTTTTCTTTTCAAAAGTGGAAAATGATTTTTGGTGTTCCAAGAACAGGAAAAGCAATGAGTGCTACCACTGAGACAACTGAACACAGGTCTTCTTTTAACTAAACTGGTTAGTAGTCATTAACTGTTCCTTCATGGTTTGGAGCTGATGGCATTGGTCTACTGAGCAGAACCGTCCTCAGGATAAAGTCAGCAGAAGACATGGTCTGTCTGGTTTTTACCACTTCATTACTGGACTCTGTCCACGGTGCCGGGTGACACGGTCTCACATTTCATGACTTGTACATGATGTGGGAACTTGCCATCCAAGTTTGAGTGATGACTTGGACAGAAATTTCCAGCTGACCAGAATTTACAGGTCGTTGCTTGTAAACACATTTCAGAAAATTATTTAACATTTTCAGTGTTTTAAAATCATCTTTCATAAAAATGATAAAGCTGATGAAGTGTTAAATATAAGGCTTAATGTTAAGGTAAATGTTAAATCTTAATGTTAATGTTGAGGTAAATGATAAATCTAAGAGTTAATGTTAAGGTAAATGTTCTCTTTGACTCTGAACCATGAACCTCACCTGATTCAAACCTGGAGGAATTTTGAAAAATGCCCACTAGGCATTTAAGTAAACAAGACTAGGCTGAAACGTATGGCTGAACCATGTATGGGCAATGTGCTAAGTTATGGTAAAATTATCAATTGGTGACTTTAATCCCGAATTTCCCTCCGGGGATTAATAAAGGTTCATCTTATCTTATCTTATCTTAATCTAATTCCTGGACTTTAACTGCTCATCTACAATTTTCTGTGGTGGTCCCAGTATCTTCTGTTGTAAAGTGTACTAAAATAGCATATTACATGACATGGTTAGGCTAAGTTTGAGTCAAATAAGTGAGGATTGCTTTGATTTAAGAAATTCAGCAATGCAATAATTCTATTGTCAACATGTTGTTCTGGATTACTCATTAGTGTGAATGCTGTTCAGCAGCGTTACTTATTACAGTATTAGTCTTTGACTCTTAATCAACTTCAACTCGTTCTTCTGTACGTTTTTTGGGCTTTAACTACTCCTGCATACTTTCAGCTACAGAGACCTTTCAGCTATCAAATATTCAGCTCGTTAAGCACATTAGTGCTGTGACTTTTCTTGTTTCAACTGCTTATACTTTTTTTAAAAATTATATATATATATATATATATATATAATATTGAGCTTGTAATCCAATGGAGAAAACCTTCAAATCCTCTCAAACCTGCTCCACTTTGAAGTACTACTGCTTCCACATACTTTCAGCTACAGACACCATTTAACCTTTAAACTGGTTCCAGGACTTTGAACTATTCAGCTCTGACTCAGCTGTTTGATATCTTTTACAGTTTTTCCACAGTCACAGTTTCCTGCTGTTTTCAGCCTTTTTCTGGGTTTATAATGGGTTTGCATTGACTGATCAGAGCTGAGTGGAGATGAGCTTCAAACCTTCTGATAATCTTCCCATCAAACTGCTGATCCGCTCCCAGTTTTCACTCTTCAGTCCTGATTCCTTCTTAGAGATGTTGGACAGCTTGTTCTGGTCTCAGACATGTTTCTCTGGACTCAGTCGGACTCACATTCAGGTCTAGATGCCTGGAAGCGACAGCAGCTCCAGTGTTCGCCCTCATAGACGCCCATTTTCATTCTGGGACTAGTTTCTGGATCAGAGCAGAAGGTACCAGTTCTTCAAACTGCTCCCGTGGACACATTTTTGACTCTTCATGGACAGTCTTTGCACCAGATCTTCATCAGAGAGTCCTTCCTGGTCTCCTCAGAAATCTAAGTGATATCTGTTACGGTGTTTCTGTTAGCAGCTCTTGTTCGGTGGCTGTTTCTCTGGTTTACTGACTGGGAAACGCTGTCTCACTGCAACCATGACTCAGCACTTTCAGACACTACCAGGTGTTTCCGATTGGCTGATTAGACTCTAGACTATTAAAGGGTGATTCTGCCCAGATACTGCTTCATGTCTAGGGACTTGTAGTTTTAAAGATTTATTCTGGCCAGATACAACTGACTGTCTCTCTCTCTCTCTCTCTCTCTCTCTCTCTCTCTCTCGCAGTGGTTTTTCTATCTATTTCTATCTGAGGTTTGTCTGATTAGTTAACTATTGGTTGTATTACTGTTACCGTGTGGAAACAGTAGTTTACAGTGTTTCTGGTCCGTAGCCGTGGCGACCAGTTCGGCTGGGAGTCATGCCGGCTCCCGGAGGTGGAGGCGAGGGGCTGGAGGAGGAGTTAAACTGTCCGACGGTTAGCTGCTCCGTGGAGGACTGCAGCTTAGCGATGGGTAAAATGGTCGGATACAGCAGCGTAAAGTCCGCGTCTAGAATGAACAACAGAGTCGTTGTCTTTCTAGACAGCGTTGATAAAGTTCACGTGGTTGTGGAGCGAGGTGTGGT
Organism: Pterois miles; assembly: GCA_947000775.1. NCBI lineage: Eukaryota > Metazoa > Chordata > Actinopteri > Perciformes > Scorpaenidae > Pterois > Pterois miles. The sequence continues at coordinate 266,293 of CAMQGK010000627.1, read as the reverse complement.
GGTTCAGGACTCCTTCGTTCAGGTGGTACCGGCTAAAAAAATCATTCTGTCTAAAGTCCCTCCGTTCTTTAGCAACGAGATGCTGGAGAGAGAATTAGTGAGACATGGACAGCTAATGTCCCCGATCAGACTGCTGTCTATGGGCTGTAAATCTCCTCACTTAAAACACATGGTTTCATTCAGAAGGCAGGTTTTCATGGTCCTGAAGAACAACGCTGAGGACCTGAACTTAATGTTAAAGTTCAGAGTGGACGGCTTTGATTATGTTGTTCATGTCTCTTCAGAGACATGAACAACATAATCAAAGCCGTCACACCTGAACCAGCAGAGACCAGCAGTCTCTGCTGGTTCAGGTGTGGCTGATCCGGTCTCTGCTGGTTCAGGTGTGGCTGATCCGGTCTCTACTGGTTCGGGTGCTGATGATCCGGTCTCTGCTGATTCGGGTGCAGCTGGGCCAGTTTCTAATGTTTCGAGTGTGGCTGATCCGGTCTCTTCTGGACTCTGTGGCTTCCTCACAGACCCGGACCCAGAGGAAGACTGGCTACAGCTCTTCGTTGACTCAGTGAGGACTCTAATGAAAAGTCCTAGAAGCTTTGGAGAGAAAGCTCTCACTGATCAGGAGATGGACCGTCTAAAGAAACTGGTCCAGAAAGTCAAGAAACAGATAAAAGATGATCAATAAGTCCAACAGACTTGGTTTTACATTACAACTTTTTTACATGGCGGACATAAGAATAGGCAGCCTGAACCTGAATGGAGCAAGGGATGATGGGAAAAGGGCTTCTCTGTTCAGGTTGTGCTCTCTAAAAAAGTTGGATGTTATTTTGGTCCCAGAGACTCACAGTACTGCTGATAACGAGGCAGACTGGAGGAGGGAGTGGACCGGGGGAACCTTTTTAACTCACGGAACCAGGACCAGCTGTGGAGCTGGAGTCCTTTTCTCCAGAAACTTCAGTCCTCAGTCGGTAGAAACCGAGGAAATCATTAAAGGTGGTCTGTTAAAGGTCATAGCCGAGTATGAAAATATAAAGATGGTGTTTATTAATGTTTCTGCTCCGGTTGTGGGAGCAGAGAGGCTGGTGGTCCTGGATGTTTTAAACACAGTGATTGATCACTGTAACAGTGAAGAATACGTCTTCACTGGTGGAGACTTTAACTGTACTGAGGACAGCAGGTTGGACCGGAACCATCCAGAACCTCACGCTGCCTCTCGGACTCGTCTGCTTCGTCTCATAGAGTCTCAGGACTTGTGCGATGTGTGGAGACGTTTTCATACTAACCAGAGACAATACACTTGGACACATGTTAGAGGCAACCTGCTGTCTATGGCCAGGCTGGATCGCTTTTATTGTTTTAAACATCATTTTAACGTTTTTAAAAGTTGTGCGATCAGCCCTGTTGGTTTTTCTGATCACTCCCTTGTAACAGCCTCTGTTTTTATCAAATCTGTGAAACCCAGTAGTGCCTACTGGCATTTTAACACAGCTCTGTTGGAGGACAAGAACTTCAAGGAAACTTTTGTTTTCTTTTGGAAAAATCACCAAAGTACAAAATCTTGGATTTTGGTAAAGTCAAGTTATTCTAGGGTTAGGGTTATACTAGGGTTAGGGTTATTCTAGGGTTAAGGTTATTCTAGGGTTAGGGTTATACTAGGGTTAGGGTTGTACAAGGTCTAAGGTTATACTAGGGTTAGGGTTACATTAGGGTGAGGGTTATTCTAGGTTTAGGGTTACATTAGGGTTAGGGTTACATTAGGGTGAGGGTTATTCTAGGGTTAGGGTTACATTAGGGTTAGGGTTACATTAGGGTGAGGGTTATTCTAGGGTTAGGGTTACATTAGGGTTAGGGTTATTCTAGGGTTAGGGTTATTCTAAGGTTAAGGTTGTATCAGGTCTAGGGTTATACGAGGGTTAGGGTTATTCTAGGGTTAGGGTTGTACCAGGTCTAGGGTTATACCAGTAGCCTGTTCACATGTAAACACAGAGAGCAGCAGGGTTAGGGTTATACTAGGTCTAGGGTTATACTAGGGTTAGGGTTGTACCAGGTCTAGGGTTATACCGGCAGCCTGTTCACATGTGAACACAGAGAGCAGCAGGACGTGTCCCGGAGCTTCTACACTGGTCTTCCTCAGGTTGAGCAGCAGAGTAATGCAGAGCTGGAAGCAGCTCTCTCCTCTGATGAACTCTATGCTGCTCTACAGAGCCTGCAGAGTGGGAGAGCTCCTGGAATAGATGGTCTACCTGCTGATTTCTATAAGTCCTTGTGGTCAGTGATAGGGGGGGATCTGCTGGCAGTACTCAGCGACAGTCTCGCCGGAGGGCGTCTGCCGCTGAGCTGCAGGAGGGCGGTCCTCACCTTGCTGCCTAAGAAAGGTGACCTGCAGCTGGTTAAAAACTGGAGGCCTGTGTCTCTGCTCTGCTCGGACTAGAAGCTCCTCTCCAAGGTGTTGGCAACCAGGCTGAGCAGAGTGATGCAGCAGGTGATTCACTGTGATCAGACCTACTGTGGACCAGGCAGACAGATCTCTGATAATATTATTTTAATTAGAGACCTTTTAGAGATCTGTAAGATGTTTGGCCTCAAAGCCGGCATCATATCAATGGATCAGGAAAAAGCTTTTGATCGTGTCAAACATGAATATTTGTGGCTCACATTGAGTGCCTTTGGTTTTAGTCCTGGTTTTATTAATACAGTTAAGGTTTTATATTGTGACATTCAGAGTGTACTAAAGATCAATGGTGGTTTGAGCGCTCCTTTTCAGGTCCAGAGAGGAGTTCGGCAGGGCTGCGCCCTCTCTGGCATGTTATACACGCTGGCAATCGAACCTTTACTCCATAAACTTCGATGTGATCTTCAGGGGCTGACGGTTCCAGGGTGTAATGCACCTTTAAAACTGTCAGCCTATGCAGATGATGTGGTCATCCTGGTGGACAGCCAGCGAGATGTTGATGTGCTGGAGAGGGATGTGGCCCAGTTTGGCTCAATATCGTCAGCCAGAGTCAACTGGGACAAAAGTGAGGCTCTCAGTGTTGGTGGACTAGAGAGGAGGCTCAGTTTGCCTGGGGGGCTGATGTGGAAGACGGGGGGCTAAAATATTTAGGAGTGTTTTTAGGAGATGAATCGTTTGTTTTTAAAAACTGGGAAAATGCTCTCGAAAAGGTCAAAGGTCGTCTAGAAAAGTGGAAATGGATTTTATCAAAAATGTCCTACAGAGGTCGAGTCCTGGTCACCAACAACTTGGTTTCGTCCAGCCTATGGCATCGCCTGGCAGTCGTTGACCCCCCACCTGACCTGCTGTTGAAGATCCAGACTGGACTCCACCAGCTAGGTGGACTGGGACTGGACAGATCTCTGTTTCTGATGGACTTGAAGCAAAAGGACATAATGGTTTTACCTGGTTTTTATCGTGGACTGTTTAAGGTCTGGAGCCTGTTGAAGAAGGAGAGGCTGGGACACCACAGCTCAGTGTACTGGCTGCTCCAGGAACCAGTTCTTCAGGGGACCCGTTTCAGTGCAGTCTGTCAGGTGGGGCCGGCTCTACTCAGGAGGTTCTGTCTGTCCAAAGTGGACTCTGGGACATGTGGTTCAGCTTGCAGGTGCAAACTTGGACAATGCAGCTGCTCTGGCCTGTCGGCTAGAGGTGAAATCCACTCGGACTGTGTCTCTGTTGCTCAACAGATGGAGAGAAAGTCTCTCAGTCAGTGAGCCGACTCTGTTAAAACAGGACTGTGATGGTTCTGGTAAAGCCCATGATGCTGATGTGGACTCTGTTAAAACAGGACTGTGATGGTTCTGGTAAAGCCCATGATGCTGATGTGGACTCTTTTAAAACAGGACTGTGACGGTTCTGGTAAAGCCCATGATGGTGATGTGGACTCTTTTAAAACAGGACTGTGACGGTTCTGGTAAAGCCCATGATGGTGATGTGGACTCTGTTAAAACAGGACTGTGACGGTTCTGGTAAAGCCCATGATGCTGATGGTTTTCCTTCGCTGAGTATTTTCCCAGATTTTAAAGACTGTTCAGGATTGTTTTTAAAAAGTGGGAGGTCTGCTGGTTTTTCCCTTCAAGACGCACTTAAAAAAGGAACATATGCAATGTTTGTTCCGGTTTTAAGCAAAGACAGATTGAACGGAAAAACCGACACCCCATGGAGGACTCACTTGGGTCTCGGTGACACTGTTAGACCTGAATGGAGGACTTACTTGGGTCTCAGTGACGGTGGAGGACCTGAATGGAGGACTCAGGTCTCAGTGACGGTGGAGGACCTGAATGGAGGACTCAGGTCTCGGTGACGCTGTTAGACCTGAATGGAGGACTCAGGTCTTGGTGACACTGTTGGACCTGAATGGAGGACTCAGGTCTCGGTGACGGTGTTGGACCTGAATGGAGGACTCACTTGGGTCTCAGTGACGGTGGAGGACCTGAATGGAGGACTCAGGTCTCAGTGACGGTGGAGGACCTGAATGGAGGACTCAGGTCTCGGTGACGCTGTTAGACCTGAATGGAGGACTCAGGTCTCAGTGACGCTGTTGGACCTGAATGGAGGACTCAGGTCTTGGTGACACTGTTGGACCTGAATGGAGGACTCAGGTCTCGGTGACGGTGTTGGACCTGAATGGAGGACTCACTTGGGTCTCAGTGACGGTGGAGGACCTGAATGGAGGACTCAGGTCTCGGTGATGCTGTTGGACCTGAATGGAGGACTCACTTTGGTCTCGGTGATGCTGTTAGACCTGAATGGAGGACTCAGGTCTCAGTGACGCTGTTGGACCTGAATGGAGGACCCAGGTCTTGGTGACACTGTTGGACCTGAATGGAGGACTCAGGTCTCTGTGACGGTGTTGGACCTGAATGGAGGACTCGGGTCTCGGTGATGCTGTTGGACCTGAATGGAGGACTCACTTGGGTCTCAGTGACGGTGGAGGACCTGAATGGAGGACTCAGGTCTCGGTGATGCTGTTGGACCTGAATGGAGGACTCACTTTGGTCTCGGTGAGGCTGTTGGACCTGAATGGAGGACTTAGGTCTCGGTGATGCTGTTGGACCTGAATGGAGGACTCAGGTCTTGGTGACACTGTTGGACCTGAATGGAGGACTCAGGTCTCGGTGATGCTGTTGGACCTGAATGGAGGACTCAGGTCTCGGTGACGCTGTTGGACCTGAATGGAGGACTCGGGTCTCGGTGACGCTGTTGGACCTGAATGGAGGGCCCTGTATAAACCAGCGTTGGTTCAAAGAGCTGCTGACCTGCAGTGGAGGACTCAGGTCTCGGTGACGCTGTTGGACCTGAATGGAGGACTCAGGTCTCGGTGATGCTGTTGGACCTGAATGGAGGACTCACTTTGGTCTCGGTGATGTTGTTAGACCTGAATGGAGGACTCAGGTCTCGGTGACGGTGTTGGACCTGAATGGAGGACTCGGGTCTCGGTGATGCTGTTGGACCTGAATGGAGGACTCACTTGGGTCTCAGTGACGGTGGAGGACCTGAATGGAGGACTCAGGTCTCGGTGATTCTGTTGGACCTGAATGGAGGACTCACTTTGGTCTCGGTAATGCTGTTAGAACTGAATGGAGTACTCACTTAGCTCTTGGTGAGGCTGTTGGACCTGAATGGAGGACTCAGGGCTCGGTGATGCTGTTGGACCTGAATGGAGGACTCAGGTCTCGGTGACACTGTTGGACCTGAAAGTAGGACTCAGGTCTCGGTGATGCTGTTGGACCTGAATGGAGGACTCAGGTCTCGGTGACGCTGTTGGACCTGAATGGAGGACTCGGGTCTCGGTGACGCTGTTGGACCTGAATGGAGGGCCCTGTATAAACCAGCGTTGGTTCAAAGAGCTGCTGACCTGCAGTGGAGGACTCAGGTCTCGGTGACGCTGTTGGACCTGAATGGAGGACTCAGCTCTCGGTGAGGCTGGTGGACCTGAATGGAGGACTCAGGTCTCGGTGATGCTGTTGGACCTGAATGGAGGACCCTGTATAAACCAGCGTTGGTTCAAAGAGCTGCTGACCTGCAGTGGAGGACTCAGGTCTCGGTGACCCTGTTGGACCTGAATGGAGGACTCAGGTCTCGGTGATGCTGTTGGACCTGAATGGAGGACTCAGGTCTCGGTGAGGCTGTTGGACCTGAATGGAGGACTCAGGTCTTGGTGACACTGTTGGACCTGAATGGAGGACTCAGGTCTCGGTGACGGTGTTGGACCTGAATGGAGGACTCGGGTCTCGGTGATGCTGTTGGGCCTGAATGGAGGACTCAGGTCTCAGTGACGCTGTTGGACCTGAATGGAGGACTCACTTGGGTCTCTGTGACGCTGTTGGACCTGAATGGAGGACTCAGGTCTCGGTGAGGCTGTTGGACCTGAATGGAGGACTCAGGTCTCGGTGATGCTGTTGGGCCTGAATGAAGGACTCAGGTCTCGGTGACGCTGTTGGACCTGAATGGAGGACCCTGTATAAACCAGCATTGGTTCAAAGAGCTGCTGACCTGCAGTGGAGGACTCAGATCTCGGTGAGGCTGTTGGACCTGAATGGAGGACTCAGGTCTCAGTGAGGCTGTTGGACCTGCAGTGGAGGACTCAGGTCTCGGTGATGCTGTTGGGCCTGAATGGAGGACTCGGGTCTCGGTGACGCTGTTGGACCTGAATGGAGGACCCTGTATAAACCAGCGTTGGTTCAAAGAGCTGCTGACCTGCAGTGGAGGACTCAGGTCTCGGTGACACTGTTGGACCTGAATGGAGGACTCAGGTCTCGGTGACACTGTTGGACCTGAATGGAGGACTCAGGTCTCAGTGACACTGTTGGACCTGAATGGAGGACTCAGGTCTCGGTGACACTGTTGGACCTGAATGGAGGACTCAGGTCTCGGTGACACTGTTGGACCTGAATGGAGGACTCAGGTCTCGGTGACACTGTTGGGCCTGAATGGAGGACCCTGTATAAACCAGCGTTGGTTCAAAGAGCTGCTGACCTGCAGTGGAGGACTCAGGTCTCAGTGATGCTGTTGGACCTGAATGGAGGACCCTGTATAAACCAGCGTTGGTTCAAAGAGCTGCTGACCTGCAGTGGAGGACTCAGGTCTCGGTGATGCTGTTGGGCCTGAATGGAGGACTCAGGTCTCGGTGACGCTGTTGGGCCTGAATGGAGGACCCTGTATAAACCAGCGTTGGTTCAAAGAGCTGCTGACCTGCAGTGGAGGACTCAGGTCTCAGTGATGCTGTTGGATCTGAATGGAGGATCCTGTATAAACCAGCGTTGGTTCAAAGAGCTGCTAACCTGCAGTGGAGGACTCAGGTCTCAGTGATGCTGTTGGACCTGAATGGAGGACCCTGTATAAACCAGCGTTGGTTCAAAGAGCTGCTGACCTGCAGTGGAGGACTCAGGTCTCGGTGACGCTGTTGGACCTGAATGGAGGACCCTGTATAAACCAGCGGTGGTCCAGACCTGTTGACCTGCAGTGGAGGACTCAGGTCTCAGTGATGCTGTTGGACCTGAATGGAGGACCCTGTATAAACCAGCGTTGGTTCAAAGAGCTGCTGACCTGCAGTGGAGGACTCAGGTCTCGGTGACGCTGTTGGACCTGAATGGAGGACCCTGTATAAACCAGCGGTGGTCCAGACCTGCTGACCTGCAGTGGAGGACTCAGGTCTCAGTGATGCTGTTGGACCTGAATGGAGGGCCCTGTATAAACCAGCGTTGGTTCAAAGAGCTGCTGACCTGCAGTGGAGGGTCTTACATTATAGCTGTGAATGCTTTTATTTCTGTCATCAACCCTGAGGTCAGTCATGATCGTCGTTCTGCTCTGTGAGACTGTCTTTCACTGGTTCTTGGAGTGTTGTCGTCTGCTGCCACTGTTCTCAATGTTAGAACGATTATTTGGACTATTTGGAGAGTTCTTCTCTCAGCATATGTTCATTCTGGGCTACAGGTTCTCCCAGAAGGACAAAGACAAATGTCAGCTCTATAATTTCATTGTGGGGAGAACAAAGATGGCCGTGGACCTGAGCAGAAGGACCAGAGTAGAGAAAGCTGCAGACGACAATGCTGTTCTAGTATTGATGAAAATATTGATTTTAATTATTCCAGAATGATGAAGGACCTGGACAGATTCTCCACTGTGTGCTGCTACAAACATGTTCTTTGCTATGTTGAAGATGATCAGCTGATGTTTGGAAGAGGACTGAACTGATCTGAGCTGATCTGGATTCTGTGAATCTGGTTTCATTCTCACCGATGTTCTTGTATCTCGTACATTGAGTTTTTATTAAAGTCTTGTTAAAATTAAAAAAAAAAAAATGTCTCCCTCTTTCTCTCCCTCTCTCTCTCTCTCTCTCTCTCTCTCTCTCTCTCTCTCTCTCTCTCTCTCTCTCTCTCTCTCTCTCTCTCTCTCTCTGTCTCTCTCTGTCTCTCTCTCTCTGTCTCTGTCTCTCTCTCTCCCTCTCTCTCTCTCTCTCTCTCTCTCTCTCTCTCTCTCTCTCTCTCTCTCTCTCTCTCTCTCTCTCTCTCTCTCTCTCTCTCTCTCTCTCTCTCTCTCTCTCTCTCTCTCTCTCTCTCTCTCTCTCTCTCTCTCTCTCTCTCTCTCTCTGTCTCTCTCTCTCTCTCTCTCTCTGTCTCTCTCTCTCTCTCTCTCTCTCTCTCTCTCTCTCTCTCTCTCTCTCTCTCTCTCTCTCTCTCTCTCTCTCTCTCTCTCTCTCTCTCTCTCTCTCTCTCTCTCTCTCTCTCTCTCTCTGTCTCTGTCTCTCTCTCTCTCTCTCTCTCTCTCTCTCTCTCTCTCTCTCTCTCTCTCTCTCTCTCTCTCTCTCTCTCTCTCTCTCTCTCTCTCTCTCTCTCTCTCTCTCTCTCTCTCTCTCTCTCTCTCTCTCTCTCTCTCTCTCTCTCTCTCTCTCTCTCTCTCTCTCTCTCTCTCTCTCTCTCTCTCTCTCTCTCTCTCTCTCTCTCTCTCTCTCTCTCTCTCTCTCTCTCTGTCTCTCTCTCTCTCTCTCTCTCTCTCTCTCTCTCTCTCTCTCCCTCTCTCTCTCTCTCTCTCTCTCTCTCTCTCTCTCCTCTCTCTCTCTCTCTCTCTCTCTCCTCTCTCTCTCTCTCCCTCTCTCCCTCTCTCTCTCTCTCTGTCTCTTCTCTCTCTCTCTATCTCCCCCCCCCCCTCTCTCTCTCTCTCTCTCTCTCTCTCTCTCTCTCTCTCTCTCTCTCTCTGTCTCTCTCTCTCTCTCTCTCTCTCTCTCTCTCTCTCTCTCTCTGTGAGAATGGTGGACTGAGTGTGGAGCTGAGATTGTGGTAGAATCTCTACTGATTCAGTGTGAGTGGGTTTTCTATCTATTTCTATCTAAGGTTTTTATAATTAGTTAACTATTGATTGTGACACTGTTACCGTGTGGAAACAGTAGTTTAATGCGTGGTTCTGGTCCGGAGTGGTGGCGACCAGCTCAGCTGGGAGTCATGCCGGCTCCCGGAGGTGGAGGCGAGGGGCTGGAGAAGCTCACACGCCGACACGGAATTAAACTGTGTCCGACGGTAAGCTGCTCCGTGGAGGACTGCAGCTTAGCGATCGGTAAAATGGTCGGATATAGCAGCGTAAAGTCCGCGTCTAGAATGAACAACGGAGTCGTTGTCTTTCTAGACAGCGTTGATAAAGTCAACATGGTTGTGGAGCGAGGTGTGGTGGTTCAGGACACCTTCGTTCAGGTGGTACCGCTGGTTAATCCAGCTAAAAAAATCATCCTGTCTAAAGTCCCTCCGTTCTTTAGCAACGAGATGCTGGCGAGAGAATTAGCGAGACATGGACAGCTAATGTCCCCGATCAGACTGCTGTCTTTAGGCTGTAAATCTCCTCACTTAAAGCATGTGGTCTCATTCAGAAGGCAGGTTTTCATGGTCCTGAAGAACAACTCTGAGGACCTGAACTTAATGTTAAAGTTCAGAGTGGACAGCTTTGATTATGTTGTTCATGTCTCTTCAGAGACAATGAAATGTTTTGGCTGTGGAGAGGAGGGACATCTCATCCGGTCCTGTCCTCGGAAACAGAACCAGGATACGCCGAGAACTCAGCAGGCTACAGCTGAACATCAGAGGGCTGCTAGTCCAGGTTCTGCTGGCTCGGAGGATCCTAGTTCTGATGGCTCGGGTACTGCAGGAGTGGATTCTTCTGATTTAGAAGCTGCTGACCCGGCGCCTGTGGGTTCAGATGCAGCTGGTCCAGTTTGTGCTGGTTCAGGTACAGCTGGTCCAGTTTGTGTTGGTTCAGGTGCGGCTGGTCCGGTTCGTGCTGGTTCAGGTGCAGCTGATACACTTTCTAATGTGTCGAGCGTTACTGGTCTGGCATCGACCAGTCCAGTTTCTGATGTTTTTGTTGTGAATGGTCAGGTTTCTACTGACTCAGGTTTGCATAATTCAGTTTTTGCAGGGTCGGATGCAGCTGGTCCAGTATCTGCTGGCTCGGGTGTGGCTGATCTGGTCTCTGCTGATTCAGGTGTGGCTGATCCGATCTCGACTGGTTTGGGTGCTAATGATCCGGGCTCTGCCGATTCGGGTGCAGTAGGACCAACTTCTGATATTTCGAGTGTGGCTGATCCGGTCTCTGCCGGTTCAGGTGCAGCTAGGTCAGTTTCTGCTGGTGTGAGTGTGGCTGATCCAGTCTCTGCTGGTTCGAGTGCTGCTGATCCAGTCTCTCCTGATTCAGGTCCTGCTGTGGAGGTGGTTGGTCGGTCTCACACTGACAGAGACCCAGTGGACATCCACACAGAGGCTAAGGAGGCAGGATGTCCTCTGGAGGAGGACGGTGAGATGATTGTTGATCAGGACAACAAGAAGAGGAAGGGGACCAGTGACGAGTGTCAGTCCTCTGGTAAAGTGAAGAAAGTGTCTGTTCAGAGTGACAGTGTGCAGTCAGCTGAGAGTGAAGGTGATGAGGACAGTGATGTGGACTCTGTGGCTTCCTCACAGACCTGGACTCAGAGGAAGACTGGCTACCCTTTAGCGAGTGTCAAGAAGTTCCTGCAGGACACTAAAGGAGCCAGAAATGTCCAGGTTGAAGACATGTTCCCTGATCTACAGCTTTTCATTGACTCAGTGAGGACTCTAATGAAAAGTCCTAGATGCTTTGGGGAGAAAGCTCTCACTGATCAGGAGACGTACCGTCTAAAAAAACTGGTCCAAAAAATCAAGAAACAACTAAAAGATGATGAATAAGTCCAACAGACTTTCTTTTCTTTTCTTACTTTGCTCATGTGGTTTGACATTACAACTTTTTTACATGGGGGACATAAGAATAGGCAGCCTGAACCTGAATGGAGCAAGGGATGATGGGAAAAGGGCTACTCTGTTCAGGTTGTGCTCTCTAAAAAAGTTGGATGTTATTTTAATCCAAGAAACTCACAGTACTGCTGATAACGAGGCAGACTGGAGGAGGGAGTGGACCGGGGGAACCTTTTTAACTCACGGAACCAGGACCAGCTGTGGAGCTGGAGTCCTTTTCTCCAGAAACTTCAGTCCTCAGTCGGTAGAAACTGAGGAAATCATTAAAGGTCGTCTGTTAAAGGTCAGAGCCGAGTACGAAAATATAAAGATGGTGTTTATTAATGTTTATGCTCCGGTTGTGGGAGCAGAGAGGCTGGTGGTCCTGGATGTTTTAAACACAGTGATTGATCACTGTAACAGTGAAGAATACGTCTTCATTGGTGGAGACTTTAACTGTACCGAAGACAGCAGGTTGGACCGGAACCATCCGGAACCTCACGCTGCCTCTCGGACTCGTCTGCTCCGTCTCATAGAGTCTCAAGACTTGTGTGATGTATGGAGACGCTTTCATACTAACCAGAGACAATACACTTGGACACATGTTAGAGGCAACCTGCTGTCTATGGCCAGGCTGGATCGCTTTTATTGTTTTAAACATCATTTTAACGTTTTTAAAAGTTGTGCGATCAGCCCTGTTGGTTTTTCTGATCACTCCCTTGTAACAGCCTCTGTTTTTATCAAATCTGTGAAACCCAGTAGTGCCTACTGGCATTTTAACACAGCTCTGCTGGAGGACAAGAACTTCAAGGAAACTTTTGTTTCCTTTTGGAAAAACCACCAAAGTACAAAATCTGATTTTATGTCCTTACAACAGTGGTGGGATTTTGGTAAAGTCCAGATAAAACAGTTCTGTCAGCAGTACACTCGTAATGTCACAAGAACCTTAACGAACTCAGTGAAAGCTCTGGAGTCCGAAGTAGAGGAGCTCCGAGACCTGGCTGAGACCACCAGAGATCAGCACCATGCTGAGACACTTGAGGTTAAAAGGTCTGTCTTAACCAACCTGCTGGGTGTCTCAGCTCAGGGGGCTCTGGTTAGGTCCCGCTTCCAGAACGTAGCCCAGATGGATGTCCCATCGCACTTCTTCTTTGGTCTGGAGCGTAAGAACGGACAGAAAAGGTTCATCCATAGTCTGAAGTCTGATACTGGACAGGTACTGACTGATCACAGTGACATCAGGAAACATGCTGTAAACTTCTACAGTAGCCTGTTCACATGTGAACACAGAGAGCAGCAGGACGTGTCCCGGAGCTTCTACACTGGTCTTCCTCAGGTTGAGCAGCAGAGTAATGCAGAGCTGGAAGCAGCTCTCTCCTCTGATGAACTCTATGCTGCTCTACAGAGCCTGCAGAGTGGGAGAGCTCCTGGAGTAGATGGTCTACCTGCTGATTTCTATAAGTCCTTGTGGTCAGTGATAGGGGGGGATCTGCTGGCAGTACTCAGCGACAGTCTCGCCGGAGGGCGTCTGCCGCTGAGCTGCAGGAGGGCGGTCCTCACCTTGCTGCCTAAGAAAGGTGACCTGCAGCTGGTTAAAAACTGGAGGCCTGTGTCTCTGCTCTGCTCGGACTAGAAGCTCCTCTCCAAGGTGTTGGCAACCAGGCTGAGCAGAGTGATGCAGCAGGTGATTCACTGTGATCAGACATACTGTGTACCAGGCAGACAGATCTCTGATAATATTATTTTAATTAGAGACCTTTTAGAGATCTGTAAGATGTTTGGCCTCAAAGCCGGCATCATATCAATGGATCAGGAAAAAGCTTTTGATCGTGTCAAACATGAATATTTGTGGCTCACATTGAGTGCCTTTGGTTTTAGTCCCGGTTTTATTAACACAGTTAAGGTTTTATATTGTGACATTCAGAGTGTACTAAAGATCAATGGTGGTTTGAGCGCTCCTTTTCAGGTCCAGAGAGGAGTTCGGCAGGGCTGCGCCCTCTCTGGCATGTCATACTCGCTGGCAATCGAACCTTTGCTCCATAAACTTCGATGTGACCTTCAGGGGCTGACGGTTCCAGGGTGTAATGCACCTTTAAAACTGTCGGCCTATGCAGATGATGTGGTCATTCTGGTGGACAGCCAGCGAGATGTTGATGTGCTGGAGAGGGATGTGGCCCAGTTTGGGTCAATATCGTCAGCCAGAGTCAACTGGGACAAAAGTGAGGCTCTCAGTGTTGGTGGACTAGAGAGGAGGCTCAGTTTGCCTGGGGGGCTGATGTGGAAGACGGAGGGGCTAAAATATTTAGGAGTGTTTTTAGGAAATGAATCGTTTGTTTTTAAAAACTGGGAAAATGCTCTCGAAAGAGTCAAAGGTCGTCTAGAAAAATGGAAATGGATTTTATCAAAAATGTCCTACAGAGGTCGAGTCCTGGTCACCAACAACTTGGTTTCGTCCGGCCTGTGGCATCGCCTGTCAGTCGTTGACCCCCCACCTGACCTGCTGTCAAAGATTCAGACTGTTCTTGTAGACTTCTTCTGGGATAAACTGCACTGGGTGCCTCAGAGTCTGCTGTATCTGCCGAAGGACAACGGAGGACAGGGTCTGATCCACCTGAGCAGCAGGGGGGCCACCTTTCGGTTCCAGTTTCTACAGAGGTTTCTGTGCGGTCCGGCTGATTTGGTGTGGAGGCCACTGGCTTGCACCATTCTGAGTCAGCTAGGTGGACTGGGACTGGACAGATCTCTGTTTTTAATGGACTTGAAACAACAGGACATCATGGTTTTACCTGGTTTTTATCGTGGACTTTTTAAGGTATGGAGCCTGCTGAAGAAAGAGAGGCTGGGACACCACAGCTCACTGTACTGGCTGCTCCAGGAACCAGTTCTCCAGGGGACCCGTTTCAGTGCAGTCTGTCAGGTGGGGCCGGCTCTACTCAGGAGGTTCTGTCTGTCCAAAGTGGTGACTCTGGGACATGTGGTTCAGCTTGCAGGTGCAAACTTGGACAATGCAGCTGCTCTGGCCTGTCGGCTAGAGGTGAAATCCACTCGAACTGTCTCTCTGTTGCTCAATAGATGGAGAGAAAGTCTCTCAGTCAGTGAGCGGACTCTTTTAAAACAGTACTGTGAAGGTTCTGTTAAAGCTGATGATGCTGATGGTTTTCCTTCGCTGAGTATTTTCCCAGATTTTAAAGACTGTTCAGGATTGTTTTTAAAAAGTGGGAGGTCTGCTAGTTTTTCCCTTCAAGACGCACTTAAAAAAGGAACATATGCAATGTTTGTTCGCGTCTTAAATAAAGACAAATTGAACGGAAAAACCGACACCCCATGGAGGACTCACTTGGGTCTCGGTGACGCTGTTGGGCCTGAGTGGAGGGCACTGTATAAACCAGCGTTGGTTCAAAGAGCTGCTGACCTGCAGTGGAGGGTCTTACATGGCATTATAGCTGTGAATGCTTTTATTTCTGTCATCAACCCTGAGGTCAGTCATGATCGTCGTTCTGCTCTGTGAGACTGTCTTTCACTGTTTCTTGGAGTGTTGTCGTCTGCTGCCACTGTTCTCAATGCTAGAACCATTATTTGGACTATTTGGAGAGTCTTTCTCTCAGCGCATGTTCATTCTGGGCTACAGGTTCTCCCAGAAGAAAAAAGACGAATGTCAACTCTATAATTTCATTCTGGGGAGAACAAAGATGGCCGTGTACCTGAGCAGAAGGAACAGAGTAGAGAAAGCTGCAGACGACAATGCTGTTCTAGTATTAACGAAAATGTTGAAAGCTCGTTTAAAAGTTGATTTTAATTACTACAGAATGATGAAGGACCTGGACAGATTCTCCACTGTGTGGGGTTACAAACATGTTCTTTGCTATGTTGAAGACGATCAGCTGATGTTTGGAAGAGGACTGAACTGATCTGGATTCTGTGAATCTGTTTTTATTCTCACCGATGTACTTGTATCTTGTACATTGAGTTTTTATTAAAGTCTTGTTAAAATTCAAATTCTCCCTCTCTCTCTCCCTCCCTCTCTCTCTCTCTCTCTCTCTCTCTCTCTCTCCCTCTCTCTCTCTCTCTCTCTCCCTCTCTCTCTCTCTTTCTCTCCCTCTCTCTCTCTCTCTCTCTCTCTCTCTCTCTCCCGGCTGTGACCGGAAGGGTATGTATGCGTCTGGTAGCGTGCACCGCATCATGCTCAGTCATATAGCAATGCTAATAGTATTTTTCCTGCATTCGGTGTTACTGTAATCAGCTGATCGGGGCCGCTGCTGCTGTTTTGTTTTGTTTTTGTTTGTTGTCTCCGCTGCTGTTGTTTTTGTTTGTTGTCTCCGCTGCTGTTGTTTTTGTTTTTTGTCTCCGCTGCTGTTGTTTTTGTTTTTGTTTGTTGTCTCCGCTGCTGTTGTTTTGTTTTGTTTTTGTTTGTTGTCTCCGCTGCTGTTGTTTTTGTTTTTGTTTGTTGTCTCCGCTGCTGTTGTTTTTGTTTGTTGTCTCCGCTGCTGTTGTTTTTGTTTGTTGTCTCCGCTGCTGTTGTTTTTGTTTTTGTTTGTTGTCTCCGCTGCTGTTGTTTTGTTTTTGTTTGTTGTCTCCGCTGCTGTTGTTTTGTTTTGTTTTTGTTTGTTGTCTCCGCTGCTTTTGTTTTTGTTTGTTGTCTCCGCTGCTGTTGTTTTTGTTTTGTTTTGTTTTTGTTTGTTGTCTCCGCTGCTGTTGTTTTGTTTTGTTGTTGTTTGTTGTCTCCGCTGCTGTTGTTTTGTTTTTGTTTGTTGTCTCCGCTGCTGTTGTTTTGTTTTGTTTTGTTTTTGTTTGTCTCCGCTGCTGTTGTTTTTGTTTTTGTTTGTTGTCTCCGCTGCTGTTGTTTTGTTTTGTTTTTGTTTGTTGTCTCCGCTGCTGTTGTTTTGTTTTGTTTTTGTTTGTTGTCTCCGCTGCTGTTGTTTTGTTTTGTTTTTGTTTGTTGTCTCCGCTGCTGTTGTTTTGTTTTGTTTTTGTTTGTTGTCTCCGCTGCTGTTGTTTTGTTTTGTTTTTGTTTGTTGTCTCCGCTGCTGTTGTTTTGTTTTGTTTTTGTTTGTTGTCTCCGCTGCTGTTGTTTTGTTTTGTTTTTGTTTGTTGTCTCCGCTGCTTTTGTTTTGTTTTGTTTTTGTTTGTTGTCTCCGCTGCTGTTGTTTTGTTTTGTTTTTGTTTGTTGTCTCCGCTGCTGTTGTTTTTGTTTTTGTTTGTTGTCTCCGCTGCTGTTGTTTTTGTTTTTGTTTGTTGTCTCCACTGCTGTTGTTTTTGTTTGTTGTCTCTGCTGCTTTGTTTTTGTTTTTGTTTGTTGTCTCCGCTCTTTTTTTTGTTTTTGTTTGTCTCCGCTGCTTTTTTTGTTTTTTTTTGTTTGTTGTCTCCGCTGCTTTTTTTTTTTTTGTTTGTTGTCTCCGCTGCTTTTTTTTGTTTTTGTTTGTTGTCTCCGCTGCTGTTGTTTTGTTTTGTTTTTGTTTGTTGTCTCCGCTGCTGTTGTTTTGTTTTGTTTTTGTTTGTTGTCTCCGCTGCTGTTGTTTTTGTTTTTGTTTGTTGTCTCCGCTGCTGTTGTTTTTGTTTTTGTTTGTTGTCTCCCTTTTTTTTTTTTTTGTTCCGCTGCTGTTGTTTTGTTTTTTTTTGTTTGTTGTCTCCGCTGCTGTTGTTTTTGTTTTTGTTTGTTGTCTCCGCTGCTGTTGTTTTGTTTTGTTTTTGTTTGTTGTCTCCGCTGCTGTTGTTTTTGTTTTTTTGTTTGTTGTCTCCGCTGCTGTTGTTTTTTTTGTTTTTGTTTGTTGTCTCCGCTGCTGTTGTTTTTGTTTTTGTTTGTTGTCTCCGCTGCTGTTGTTTTTGTTTTTGTTTGTTGTCTCCGCTGCTGTTGTTTTGTTTTGTTTTTGTTTGTTGTCTCCGCTGCTGTTGTTTTTGTTTTTGTTTGTTGTCTCCGCTGCTGTTGTTTTTGTTTTTGTTTGTTGTCTCCGCTGCTGTTGTTTTTGTTTTTGTTTGTTGTCTCCGCTGCTGTTGTTTTGTTTTGTTTTTTTTGTTTCTCCCTCTTTTTTTTTTTTTGTTTGTTGTCTCCGCTGCTGTTGTTTTTGTTTTTGTTTGTTCCCCTGCTGTTGTTTTTTTTTTTGTCTCCGCTGCTGTTGTTTTGTTTTGTTTTTGTTTGTTGTCTCCGCTGCTTTTGTTTTTGTTTTTGTTTGTTGTCTCCGCTGCTGTTGTTTTGTTTTGTTTTTGTTTGTTGTCTCCGCTGCTGTTGTTTTTGTTTTTGTTTGTTGTCTCCGCTGCTGTTGTTTTTTTTTGTTTTTGTTTGTTGTCTCCGCTGCTGTTGTTTTGTTTTGTTTTTGTTTGTTGTCTCCGCTGCTGTTGTTTTTGTTTTTGTTTGTTGTCTCTGCTGCTGTTGTTTTTGTTTGTTGTCTCCGCTGCTGTTGTTTTTGTTTTTGTTTGTTGTCTCTGCTGCTGTTGTTTTTGTTTGTTGTCTCCGCTGCTGTTGTTTTGTTTTGTTTTTGTTTGTTGTCTCCGCTGCTGTTGTTTTGTTTTGTTTTTGTTTGTTGTCTCCGCTGCTGTTGTTTTTGTTTTTGTTTGTTGTCTCCGCTGCTGTTGTTTTTGTTTTTGTTTGTTGTCTCCGCTGCTGCTCGGCCGCACGCCACGGCCGAATACTATTTTAAATGTTGTGTGCCTGAGTGTGTGACTGTGTGAAGTGTGGGTTACGTTCGATTACTTTTGAACTATTTGTATGGGTTAAACTGTATTCTTTTCCCAGACTAATCCTGATTTTGGTTATTTATGTAATTAATTTGTTAATTAGATTAATTTGAAAGATTGTTTGGGTTTTGTTTTCTTTTCTTTAGCCTTCCTTTTTTTTGATTGGTTACAGTTATCTAAGTTTCGTTTGGGCAGTTATTGATTGGTAAATTTTGTTAAGTTTAAGCTTGTGACCTGCCCATTAATTATAATTTGTTAGATTCTGATTTATTTGTTTATTTTTGTTGCAACCCCACTAATTTGTTTAATTTCCCTGTTTTCAGTTGCTGACGGCCGGTGGTGGCGGTGCTGGTGTTGGTGGTGGTCTCCCCTGTCTGCTGTGTCCCTGGGGGTGGGTTTCTTCACCGAGAGTGTCTGCCACGTGTGCCTGGTGATTTAAGTCGGTCCCCTTTAATCCCCTTTATTTATTTATTTATATTTTTTTGGTGGATTCCTCCCCTGCACTAGCTCTCGTTCACCCACTAGGCCTCAGCCCCGACTAAGTTTTTCCCTTCCCCCTTTATGGTGTGAATGCTTGCTTTAATGTCTTTTTTTAAAATGATTATTTAAATAAAATGTGTTTTAATTTTTTGGAATCACGTCTCTGGCCTCCTGAGTTAACGGATCTGTGTGCCTTAAGTTGTAAAATTAATTCTCTGGGTGAAATTCCCAGGGTGGCGTTGTCGAGCTCCCTTTTCTTTGGTAACAGTATTGAAGGCATCAAAACTATGAATTAACACATGTGGAAATATGTACTTAACAAAAAAGTGTGAAACAACTGAAAATACGCTTTATATTGTAGTTTCTTCAAAGTAGCCTCCTTTTGCTATGATTACTGCTCCACACACTCTGCATCCTCTTGATGAGCTTCAAGAGGTCGTCACCTGAAATGGTCTCCACTTCACAGGTGAGCCCTGTCAGGTTTAATCAGGGGGATTTCTGGCCTTATAAATGGGGTTGGGACCATCAGAAGTCAGGTGGATACACAGCTGATAGTCCTACTGAATAGACTGTTAGAATTTGGATTATGGCAGAAAAAAGCAGCTAAGTAAAGAAAAACGAGGGGCCATCATTACTTTAAGAAATGAAGGTCAGTCAGTCCCAAAAATTGGGAAAACTTTGAAAGTGTCCCCAAGTGCAGTCGCAAAAACCATCAAGCGCTACAAAGACAGTGGCTCACATGAGGACCGCCCCAGGAAAGGAAGACCAGGAGTCACCTCTGCTGAGGAGGATCAGTTCATCCGAGTCACCGGCCTCAGAAATGGCAGGTTAACAGCAGCTCAGACTAGAGACCAGGTCAATGCCACACAGAGTTCTAGCAGCAGACACATCTCTAGAACAACTGTTAAGAGGAGACTGTGTGAATCAGGCCTTCATGGTAGAATAGCTGCTAGGAAACCACTGCTAAGGACAGGCAACAAGCACAAGAGACTTGTTTGGGCTAAAGACCACCAGGAATGGACATTAGACCAGTGGAGATCTGGGCTTTGGTCTGATGAGTCCAGATCTGAGATCTTTGGTTCCAACCACCGTGTCTTTGTGGAACCAGAAAAGGTGAACGGATGGACTCTACATGCCTGGTTCCCACCGTGAAGCATGGAGGAGGAGGTGTGATGGTGTGGGGGGGCTTTGCTGGTGACACTGTTGGGGATTTATTCAAAACTGAAGGCCTACTGAACCAGAATGGCTACCACAGCATCTAGCAGCGGCATGCTATTCCATCCGGTCTGCGTTTAGTTGGACCATCATTTATTTTTCAACAGGACAATGACCCCAAACACACCTCCAGGCTGTGTGAGGGCTATTTGACCCAGAAGGAGAGTGATGGGGTGCTGGACCAGATGACCTGGCCTCCACAGTCACCGGACCTGAACCCGATCCAGATGGTTTGGGGTGAGCTGGACCGCAGAGTGAAGGCAAAAGGGCCAACAAGTGCTCAGCATCTCTGGGAACTCCTTCAAGACTGTTGGAGACCATTTCAGGTGACGACCTCTTGAAGCTCATCAAGAGGATGCAGAGTGTGTGGAGCAGTAATCAGAGCAAAAGGAGGCTACTTTGAAGAAACTACAATATCAGACATATTTTCAGTTGTTTCACACTTTTTTGTTAAGTACATATTTCCACATGTGTTAATTCATAGTTTTGATGCCTTCAGTGTGAATCTACAATTTTCATAGTCATGAGAATAAAGAAAACTCTTTGAATGAGAAGGTGTGTCCAGACTTTTGGTCTGTACTGTATCTGCAATGAGTCTCTTGGCTTGTCTTTGAACGGTCTACAATCAGCGCTGATTTTCCTCCGATCTGGGGCCTTTTTCTGGGAGCTCAAATTCAGTTTGGATAGTGTGAACTAGGCATTAGAAAGCTATTCCTGGTAAAATTCCTACATACCCATCTTACCTCTTAAATTTCATTTATGGAAATTACAATTTCTGCTCTCAGGATTTTTTGCGTTTTGCCAGTCAGAACTAAATTGGGAAAGAAAGTTCCAGCATGGAGCAATCTACAGACCGATCAGAAGCTTCAGGATATAATAACTGATCGTTTTAATCTTACTCAATTCTATGTGCTTTGCTTGCAATTGAGGAAACTGTGTGTTGCTGCTGTTCTTGGCCAGGTCTCACTTGTAATAGAGATCTTTGATCAATAATGTATTGATTTATCCTGGAAAGAGCACATAAGAGTATTTCTTGTATTGTGAGGGGTTGAGGATTCTGTGGCGGGAAACTCTCTAGACCTGACTGAGTGAAGTTTATTTGATCCAGCTGCTTATCACAGACGCTTACCTCTCATACAGAAACTCCTCATCCATGCTGAAGTAGTGTGTGTCGGCTGTGTTCTGTGGTTTGACACGTAGCGTGGCGAAGTACAGCCGGTCTGTGGTGCACACACAGAATACTGCGTTACGATAGTTTGGTTTCATGTCAGAGACACAGACTAGAACCAGGAAGCCATGTTGTTCAAAAAGCACCGGATCACATAGAGAAAGAGATAATAGCACTCAGATCAAAAAAAGTGGCGCCATGTTTGTAGTTCTGTTTGTGAAAAGCTGGGCATGATATTGGATTCTGTCTGGACCCGAAAAACAGTCACAACCTGGCAACTCAAAAGTTATTCTTAAGCAGGGTCGTCGGTGTCACAATACCAGAAGTGCTGTAGTCTGTACCAGGGGTCACCTACAGGCGGACCGCGGTCCGAGTCCGGACCCGGCAGCCGACCCATACGGACCCGGATCTACAAAAACAGCAGGTTCTGATTGAAAACCTTTTTGCAGTCTTTACGGTAGCGGTTCAGCAGACGAGGAAACGCACAGACCAACTGCATGCGAGTTCAGCCGTCCCACGTGATACTACTCAGCCAATCAAGTCTGTGAATTTCAGGCGGAAACCATGGCGACCACACAGTGCAGACAGATGAGAGTGAGAGGGAAGTTACACATGAAAAGACGACAGAAAGAAAGATAGAGAAAGAGGTAGAAACAAAGGGAGAGAAACAGACGAGTGCTCCAGAGATTATTATTTCAACATGCACCACCTTCACATTTTCTTTTTTCTTTTTCTTTTTTTTGAAATGCATCCCTTCTTTTATTTCTTTAATGAGAGGACATCATACATATCTGCTGTCGTACATATACATGTACATGTTCAGTTTTCTGTTACGGGAAAATAAATATCGTCAAAAAGCTTTTGAATGGTACTGAATTCATTTGATTTGACAGTCAGGTATTGATTCCATGCAGATGTTGATCAGACTACTAGGCTACTTAAATATATATATCACACTAGATAGTTGGACACTATGATCTTCTGGACCTTTGCCTCAAGACATTTTCTCTAACTGGACCTCTTTAAATTGCTATTGTCTATACCAATACCAGCCAAATTTGCAGATTTTTCAATATCAAGTAAAACGATGAAACCCATGTACAGCGACATCCACGCCTTTCTTTTTGTTTGAATGCTGTTTTTTTCAGGATAATCCTCTCTGTATTATCTGTATTATTATCTAATTTCTCAACCAAAATTTTACATGATTATTTTGCATTCAGCATTATCAATAGTGAGTTTACTGCATCCAAACAGTCTACAGTACTGTCAACATGTTTACATATTACTTTGGTATCAGAGTAGAGTAATGTAATGTATATATTAAAATCATATTTTACTCAGGAAATGTCAATGTTCGTGGTGATTTTATTATAGCTACCGGATTAAACTTAACATCATCTTAACCTAAGAGGGAGGCATAGGCTAGTATTCATTTTTGTGTACAACAAGGTTTGCAGTTTATTGATTATTACTCATTATAAAAATAGCATAAAATAATGTGCAACTTACCTTTAATAAATTCTGTCGCATTAAACTGTTCATATTCCTCTGCCATTTGACTCATTAACAAGTGACTCCTGTAATAATGGCAATTTTAGAAGGCTTTCAAATATAAATAGTCTTCTGTTCCAGTCTGGATAAAATTCAAAATATTTCTTTCTTGGTTATCTCACTTGCGATGTGTCGAGAAAATCACGAAACATCATTATATCTTCAATGAGTCGGACATACTTGAAAAAACATCCAACTCTAAACTCTACTGTAAAAGTCACAGTTCGTGGCCATGTCCACAGCTGAAGAGGCGATCCACACACTTAACTTAAACTTCAACTTAAAAAGAGTCAGGAGTCAAATAAAACCCAGCCCAGCCATTCGTGTCTGGGTTTCTCACTACCGATTAGTCCATGTCTTTAAAACGTTTCCAGCAAGCAGTCCAGAGCTCTAAGCTCTGCTGCTCTGCACATGCTCAGTTAGTGGCTCCACACACACACACACACACACACACACACACACACACACACACACACACACACACACACAATCGTTGCCATGGTGGACTCATTTATGGATACGTATACATCTGTCGTAGCCTCCACTGCTGTAATCCCTGGTTTACTATAATGTCATTTACATTAAAGTATTTTATTTATGCTAAGCTACTTATATTTCTATTTTTTTATTTATTTATCTTCTGTGCCTACAGAACCCATATCATATGTTTGTATGTTTTTGTTTCACCATATTAGCCTTTGAATGCAATCTGCCTCCTAAATTTTCATTATAGCTATATTGATATAAGAACACTTGTCATATAGTGTATCTGAAAGTCACACTGCAGACTGACCTCTCTGGTCTGAGAGGTGCAGTTTGTTCCTGTCACCCATGGGTGCCTGACTGACCGGCTGAGCTGTGAATTTCACAACAAAATCTACACTTACATCACCCGGTTCAAGTGTTTGACATGGTGATGATATAGTAGGAGTTTAGTTGGTTATGAAAGGACCAATATGTTACATATTTACTGTAATAAATCATAAAATCACCGTATGCCATCAGAGATTAAGGGAACATGCTGAACTGAACCTGGCCTCTCCGACAGCAGTGCGACAGCCGCTAGGTTCTCCTTGGACTGCATTTCCTTCTACGGTAGCTCCACCAGCAAGCTAACATTTCTGTCTGAAAGTGAAATATTTCAACAATTGATTGCCATTACATTTTTGTAGAGGCGCTCATGGTACCCAGAGGATGAACTCTAATTAGATGAAGATCCCCTAACTTTTTCTGTAGCACCACCATCAGGTAAAGATTTCATGTATTTTATGAAATATCCACTCTGTAACTTTAATATTTACAGGATGGATTGGCATAACATTTGGTACAGGCATTCGTAGTCCACAGAGGATGAATCCTAATTACTTTGGTATTCCACTGACTTTTCCTCTAGCACCACCATGAGGTTGAAATTTGCAATTTTGAATGAAATATATAAACTATTGGATGGACTGCCAGGAGTACAGACATTCATATTCCCATTAGGATGAATTATAATCATATTGGTGATCTCTCAGTTCACAAATTTAATTGGTTTATGATTAAAAATACAAGCAAAGCTAGTGACATTGCCATCAGCCTCAGCTGTACATGTTTAGTGCATTCCCTCCGGGGATTAATAAGGTTCATCTTATCTTATCTTATCTTATCTTTAGCAATTGTTATCATGTTAACACACTTAACTATGATTGTGACCCTTGTGAATGTTATACGATTAACAATAATGTTGGTATGTGACTATGTTAGCATGCCGATGTTAGCATTTAGCTCAAAGCACCAGTGTGTAGTAGTAGTAGTAGTCAATCATTGTAATCTTTATATGGCAGTTCAAAGTGCCAAGAGAGAGTGTCTGTAACACAGAAAACCACCTGGTGGTGGATTTCTGGAGGAGGAGGAAGAGCTCCCCTACTCCCATCACCATCCGTGGGGAGGAGGTGGAGGTGGTGGACAACTACAAGTTCCTGGGAGTTCACTTAAACAATAAACTGGACTGGTCCAACAACTCCGAGGCCTCTACAGGAAGGGAGTAGTAGTAGTAGTAGTAGTAGTAAACTGGACTGGTCCAACAACTCCGAGGCCTCTACAGGAAGGGAGTAGTAGTAGTAGTAGTAGTAGTAAACTGGACTGGTCCAACAACTCCGAGGCCTCTACAGGAAGGGAGTAGTAGTAGTAGTAGTAGTAGTAAACTGGACTGGTCCAACAACTCCGAGGCCTCTACAGGAAGGGAGTAGTAGTAGTAGTGGTAGTAGTAAACTGGACTGGTTCAACAACTCCGAGGCCTCTACAGGAAGGGAGTAGTAGTAGTAGTAGTAGTAAACTCGACTGGTCCAACAACTCCGAGGCCTCTACAGGAAGGGAGTAGTAGTAGTAGTAGTAGTAGTAAACTGGACTGGTCCAACAACTCCGAGGCCTCTACAGGAAGGGAGTAGTAGTAGTAGTAGTAGTAGTAAACTGGACTGGTTCAACAACTCCGAGGCCTCTACAGGAAGGGAGTAGTAGTAGTAGTAGTAGTAAACTCGACTGGTCCAACAACTCCGAGGCCTCTACAGGAAGGGAGTAGTAGTAGTAGTAGTAGTACGGTCCAACACCCCGAGGCCTCTACAGGAAGGGGGTAGTAGTAGTAGTAGTAGTAGTAAACTGGACTGGTTCAACAACTCCGAGGCCTCTACAGGAAGGGAGTAGTAGTAGTAGTAGTAGTAAACTCGACTGGTCCAACAACTCCGAGGCCTCTACAGGAAGGGAGTAGTAGTAGTAGTAGTAGTAGTAAACTGGACTGGTTCAACAACTCCGAGGCCTCTACAGGAAGGGAGTAGTAGTAGTAGTAGTAGTAAACTCGACTGGTCCAACAACTCCGAGGCCTCTACAGGAAGGGAGTAGTAGTAGTAGTAGTAGTAGTGAACTGGACTGGTCCAACAACTCCGAGGCCTCTACAGGAAGGGAGTAGTAGTAGTAGTAGTAGTAGTAGTAAACTGGACTGGTCCAACAACTCCGAGGCCTCTACAGGAAGGGAGTAGTAGTAGTAGTAGTAGTAGTAGTAAACTGGACTGGTCCAACAACTCCGAGGCCTCTACAGGAAGGGAGTAGTAGTAGTAGTAGTAGTAGTAAACTGGACTGGTCCAACAACTCCGAGGCCTCTACAGGAAGGGAGTAGTAGTAGTAGTAGTAGTAGTAAACTGGACTGGTTCAACAACTCCGAGGCCTCTACAGGAAGGGAGTAGTAGTAGTAGTAGTAGTAGTAAACTGGACTGGTTCAACAACTCCGAGGCCTCTACAGGAAGGGACAGAGCAAACTATTCTTCCTGAGAAGGCTGAGGACCTTCAACGTGTTCAACAGGCTACTCCAGATGTTTTACCAGTCTGTAGTAGCAGTAGTAGTAGTAGTAGTAGTAGTAGTAGTAGTAGTAGTAGTAAACTGGACTGGTCCAACAACTCCGTGGCCTCTACAGGAAGGGACAGAGCAAACTATTCTTCCTGAGAAGGCTGAGGACCTTCAACGTGTTCAACAGGCTACTCCAGATGTTTTACCAGTCTGTAGTAGCAGTAGTAGTAGTAGTAGTAGTAGTAGTAGTAGTAGTAGTAGTAAACTGGACTGGTCCAACAACTCCGAGGCCTCTACAGGAAGGGAGTAGTAGTAGTAGTAGTAGTAAACTGGACTGGTCCAACAACTCCGAGGCCTCTACAGGAAGGGACAGAGCAAACTATTCTTCCTGAGAAGGCTGAGGACCTTCAATGTGTTCAACAGGCTACTTCAGATGTTTTACCAGTCTGTAGTAGCAGTAGTAGTAGTAGTAGTAGTACATGTGCAACAGGCTACTTCAGATGTTTTACTAGTCTGTAGTAGTAGCAGTAGTAGTAGCAGCAGTAGTAGTAGTAGTAGTAGTAGTAGTAGTACATGTGCAACAGGCTACTCCAGATGTTCTATCAGTCTGTAGTAGCAGTAGAAGTAGTAGTAGTAGTAGTAGTAGTAGTACATGTGCAACAGGCTACTTCAGATGTTTTACCAGTCTGTAGTAGTAGCAGTAGTAGTAGTAGTAGTAGTAGTACATGTGCAACAGGCTACTTCAGATGTTTTACCAGTCTGTAGTAGTAGCAGTAGTAGTAGCAGTAGTAGTAGTAGTAGTAGTAGTAGTACATGTGCAACAGGCTACTCCAGATGTTCTACCAGTCTGTAGTAGTAGCAGTAGTAGTAGTAGTAGTAGTAGTAGTAAACTGGACTGGTCCAACAACTCCGAGGCCTCTACAGGAAGGGAGTAGTAGTAGTAGTAGTAGTAGTAAACTGGACTGGTCCAACAACTCCGAGGCCTCTACAGGAAGGGAGTAGTAGTAGTAGTAGTAGTAGTAGTAAACTGGACTGGTCCAACAACTCCGAGGCCTCTACAGGAAGGGAGTAGTAGTAGTAGTAGTAGTAGTAGTAGTACATGTGCAACAGGGTACTCCAGATGTTTTACCAGTCTGTAGTAGCAGTAGTAGTAGTAGTAAACTGGACTGGTCCAACAACTCCGAGGCCTCTACAGGAAGGGAGTAGTAGTAGTAGTAGTAGTAGTAGTAGTAAACTGGACTGGTCCAACAACTCCGAGGCCTCTACAGGAAGGGAGTAGTAGTAGTAGTAGTAGTAGTAAACTGGACTGGTCCAACAACTCCGAGGCCTCTACAGGAAGGGACAGAGCAAACTATTCTTCCTGAGAAGGCTGAGGACCTTCAACGTGTGCAACAGGCTACTCCAGATGTTTTACCAGTCTGTAGTAGCAGTAGTAGTAGTAGTAGTAGTAGTAGCAGTACATGTGCAACAGGGTACTCCAGATGTTTTACCAGTCTGTAGTAGCAGTAGTAGTAGTAGTAGCAGTAGTAGTAGTAGTAGCAGTAGTAGTAGTAGTAGTAGTAGTAGTAGTAGTAGTACATGTGCAACAGGGTACTTCAGATGTTTTACCAGTCTGTAGTAGCAGTAGTAGTAGTAGCAGTACATGTGCAACAGGCTACTCCAGATGTTTTACCCGTCTGTAGTAGCAGCAGTAGTAGTAGTAGTAGTAGTAGTAGTAGTAGTAGTAGTAGTAGTAGTAGTGGTATGTTGGGGGGGGGCATCAGCACCAGAGATGCCACCAAACTGAACCAACTGGTGAGGAGGGCTGGGTCTGTGGTTGGATGTGAGCTGGACAGTCTGGAGGTGGTGGCAGAGGGGAGGACCAGGAGGAGAACCCCTCCCACCCCCTCTATGACCAACTGGTCCAGATGAGGAGTCCATTCAGCCAGAGACCGATCCCCCCTCGGCCCACTACAAACCATCTGGGTCGGTCCTTTCTGTTGGTGGCCATCAGGCTCCAGAACCAAGGTCTGACCCAGAACCAAGGTCTAAACCAGAACCAAGGTCTGACCCCCATGTGACTCTGATCATCTGCTCCGTATTTATTCCAAATGTATATAATTACATATAATTCTATCATTACATATACATATGCTCTGCATATAC
Source organism: Pterois miles (assembly GCA_947000775.1). NCBI lineage: Eukaryota > Metazoa > Chordata > Actinopteri > Perciformes > Scorpaenidae > Pterois > Pterois miles. The sequence goes on along the minus strand of CAMQGK010000627.1, from coordinate 238,517 downwards.
AATACTCACCACCTGCTGCACTTTACTGATTACTGTTACTGTTATTTATTTTATTGTCAGTTTTCTTCATTGCACCTTATTTCATTCGCTGCACCTTCTCTTTTACTTTTTACTGTACTGTATTTATCTGTACTGTTGTTGATGCTGCTAAGACACCCTAATTTCCCTCCAGGGATTAATAAAGGTTCATCTTCATTTCTTCACTTCCCTCATTTAATTTCAACTCTTGAGAAAGTATTTGTCATCTCAGTGTTACCTTTTTCAAGAACCTATGGTTCCTACGGTTTCTTGTTGTGATCCACAGCAGATTTAGGCTGTGAAGCAGAAAGTTTTCCAGCATGCAGGGTAGCCTATATGGCACCGCATCATGTTTTCTCTACTGGAAGGACGCCTGACAGTAACCTTGCACAGCAGATGGATTCTTGCAAAAGGTCACACAAGAATTGTGGTTTCAAATATCACATGAAATCCATCTTGTCAGGCTTCAAGTAATGCGTTGGCATCCAGCTCGCCAGACAAGAGACCAATCAGCTTCCTTTGAGGAGCTCCTGCAGCCACTGTATGTGTGAGACAACATGGAGAGGTGACGGTTGGTTCGAACCAACAACGGATACCAGATGCCACAACTGGAGAGTAATGAAAGAACAAACCACGGCACTGAAGCCAGTGGTCCTGGCCTACAGTTAGTGCCGTTTTCATCAGTTTGTCTGAAAGGTTAGGGTTAGGGTCAGCACTGCTGCCTTACACATGTTGTAACCTTACACTCTGTCTAACCTCTAACTTGGACACGTCCACACTCAGGTCTTTGCGTGGGGGATGTAGTCCTATTCCTGGTCTCAGCTTCATCTGCTCTAGTTAGCCAATTAGGCATGAGATTAACAGAAGGAAGGGAGTGAGCAGGGTCATAACGGAGGACACCTACACCATGAACACTGATGAAATACCAGCACACTGGCATCCAACAGGTTTTCTTCCCAACTTGTCATATACTGACGCTTAGTCAGACCCCTGGGGGCGGCAGTAGCTCAGTCTGTAGGGAGTTGGCTTGGGAACCGGAGGGTCACCGGTTCAAGTCCCGACATGACCAAGAACTGAGTGTGAACTGGTAGCTGGAGAGGTGCCAGTTTACCTCTTGGGCACTGCCGAGGTGCCCCTGAGCAAGGCACCAAACCCCCAACTGCTCGGGGCGCTTGTCAGGAGCAGCCCCCTCACTCTGACATCTCTCCATTTGATGCATGTATATGGGTCCTGTTTGTGCATGTGTGTGTCTCGGGTCTGCATGTACCGTGTATAAGTAAAAACAACAGAGTGTAAAAATTGAATTTCCCCATTGTGGGACAAATAAAGGAATATCTTCTTCTTCTTCTTCTTCTTCAGTATCACTTTTTCCATTGCACTAAACATGCTTAACAACCTCTCTATGTCACTTTTTCAATCACAGTAAATTCATGCTTAATGTTGTGACTTAAAAAAAAACACTTGCTAAGGTCCAGGCAAAAAAAAAAAACCACTTAGGTTTAGGTAAACATCATCACTAGGATGAAAATTACTACATTTTTACAGTGCAAATGTGACCTGATATTGTGAACACTGGACACAAGCAAACAGCTGATTGTGAAGTGAAAGTGAAATGTAATGCACAGGACACAAACAGAGGTCTCCTGGATGGAAGCCATATTCAGTTATTCCATAATAACCTTTCAGCGCCTTTAACGTTTCATGTGTTCTGGGAGAAAAGTAGACTTCTTTACCTCCTCATGGCTCTGTTTACAGGCTTTACCATATCTAGCCCGTGACAGGAGACTTTGGCCAATCACAAGAGAGCGCCCCTTTTGAGCATTCCTATTGGCTGTGCTCCGACTGTTGGGCGGTGCTTGGTATTTCCTCAACAGTAACTACAAGATGTTTCTGACATCTGAGGAGAGAAATAAATATAAAAGTATTGAGTCATATTCTCCCGAAGAAATTAATAACATTGTCATAAATGTTTCGTCATTTCTTAGCAGCAATGACCTACCACAGCTTAGTAAAGGCCAAACCAACATACTCACCAATAATCCGGCTTTTCAACAAAATGATAACTGAAATAAAACTAAATTTATGCAAAAACATGAATTCAGCCACCATTTCATTCAAACCCAACAAAGACCGACAAGCCTTGCTGTCAAGTCAATGTCCCAGTTCTCTCCCCAACGTAGATACAGTATAAAAATCATAACAAAGGTACTAGCTCATAGAATATGATCAATATTGATCCATAATTCAAGCCTTTGACGTAGTAAACTGGACATGTCCTCTAAACACATTTCAGATTTGGCTTTGGGGAATCATTTATTAAGGCATTAATATTTCCCCCAGACTGTCAGAGCTGTTCACTCTCAACTTCATACCTAAACTAGAACAATAAAGACAACCTTCTCCGCTAGATGAACCTACCACTACCACAAGATACCAACAGTTGAACTAGCCACACATAAGGAGACTCAAAGCTACTAATTTTTACCGTTACTCTCTGGTAAATCAACCTCAGAACATATTTAAATGGATATCTACCCAAACCAGCTAGAGAATGTGTGGTTAGATATAGAGCAAACAGTTTGTAAAGACCTCTTTGGGAACCCTCACCTTAACGTGGTGGAGAGGTTTGTGTGTCCCAATGACCCTGAGGGCTGTGTTGTCTGGAGCCTGGTGCTCCTGGAAGGGTCTCCCATGGCAAATTGGGCTCAGGTGAGGGGCCAGACTAAAGATGGTACACAAGATCCTATGAATGAACAGGGCAGAGGAAGAGGACCCAGCCCAGAAGAGGCCTGGGGTCCCCATCCTGGGTAGGGGTTGGACTCTATTCTTCTCTGGAGTTGCCCAAGGCGTGAGACACCAGGCAGGGGTGGGGATATTCACAAATCCCTAGTTAAGTGCCGCTATGTTGGAGTTTACACCTGTGGACAAGAGGGTCGCTTCTCTACACCTTTGGGCTGTTAGCTACTGGACTGTCATTGTGTTTGTTAGAGACACTTGAGGTTAGTTTCAGGCAGCCTTTCACACTGAGTCTTTTATTATATCAAAGGCAGCCCGAAACTAACCTCAAGTGTCCCTAACAAACACAATGACACACAATCGTTCATTGGTAACCACACATCATGCCTAATGACAGTTGTCCACCTGTAGCCCCATTGAATCCTTAATGACTGTCATTCACCAGTGGGACTCACGCCCCCAACAATGGACAGGTGAAACTCCACTAATGAACTATTGTCTTAGGAGAATAAGGGGCTGACACTTCCACAGAGGTTAAAACCTGGGTCCAACTCCACTGTTTGTCAGACTAGTGGGGACTAATCAGACTGTAGCATTCGAACTGATGAAGCCACTTAGATAAGGGGCGAAACGTCTTCAGAGACAAATCTGAGTCCAGTTGCCTTCGATTCAGTTGCTGCCAGAATGAATCTGACCTGGATGAATGAGAACCTTCACAGATCCACTAAGCTGGTTGAAGTTTTATTTATCAGTCAATCTCAGTTTGTACATGTTAACAATGAGTCCACTTTGCATGCACAAGTTGCTCATGGAGTTCTACAGGGTTCTGTGCTTCTGACCCAGTTCACCTTACATATTAGAAAAGACACCATAAACTTTCACTATTATGCAGATGATACTCAGTTACATCTAGATCAAGCCAGAAGATGTTAGGAATGTGAAGTCTTAGGTTTTATTTCTTAGGTTTGTTGTCTTTTGTGTGCACTTCCGGTTTTATTTTGGTGAACCTAACCCTTCCTCTCGTTTCAGAACACTTCACTTCCTGCCTGGTGTTTCCCGCTCCTCACTTGATTGACACTGTGTGACCTAGTTTCTTCCACCATTCACCTGTGGCTGATTGTCTTCTCCCTGCCCTGATTGGTTCCACCTGGTGCCTCATCAACCACTCCCCTCACTAGTATTTAATGTGCGTCCCCCCTTCCTTCTGTGCCAGTTCGTCTTGCTTCATTTGTGTTCAAGTGTACCAGCGTCGTTTTGATACTCTTGCCTGCCGTTTTTGGATGTGTTTGCTTGCCAGTGTGATTCCTGTGTACCGAACCATTGCTACCATTAAAGACGCTGTTTTTTGCCACACACCTGTTTCCAGTGTGTTTGCGTTTGAGTCCTCGTCTGCCTGTTATCCCAGCCGTAACAGATGAAACCAACCAGTCAGCTAAACTTCAAGCATGCCTTAAGGACATGAAAACCTGGACGACCTGCAATTTCCTGATGTTAAACTCTGACAAAACAGAAGTTACTGCATTTGGCCCCGAACGCCTCCGAAACAAATGATGTAATGATAATGTTACTCTAGTCTAGGTGGTATTGACTGGGCCTCCAGTACCACTATAAAGAATCTGGGAGTCATTAATCCCACTTAAAAGAAACTCCCAAGAACTGCCTTCTTTCACCTACTGTATGTTCATCCTGTCTCAAAATGATACAGAAACATGAGTCTATGCATTGGTTACTTCTGGTCTATATAACTGCAATTCCTTATTATCAGCCTGCTCCAATATGTTCCTAAGGACTCCAGTTGATCCAGAATGCTGCAGCATGTGTTCTCACAAGAACTAGAAAAAGAGACCAGATTTCTCCAGTATTGGCTTCTCTGTGAAATCCAGTATAGAATTTAAAATCATTCTCCTCAGCTGAAAAGCCCTAAATGGCGGAGCACCACCATTACTGCATATTGCTTATACTTCATATTATTAGTAGTAGTATTCCTTTAGAGTATCACTGTTCTAGTATTACTACTAATATTAACATTCTCTTATATGGGCCACTACCATCATTGTTATTAGTCCGTCAGGAGGGTCCAGGCTCAGTGGCCTTTGGGCTACTAGTGTGCAGAGAGTGCCTTAAAGAAACATCTGCATATTTCAGGGAGAGAGAGAGAGGGAGGGGGGAGGGAGAGAGAGGGGGGGAGAGGGGGGAGGGGGAGGGAGGGGAGGGGGGGGGGGGACAGAGAGGGGGAGGGGGAGGGAGGGGTGGGAGGGAGAGAGACAGAGAGAGAGAGAGAGAGAGCGCATCTGTCTGCATGGTGACGTCACCCCTGTGCGTCATGCACCGCCTGCCGCCGCACTGTCCGGGAGGATGAATCCAAACACTTTGATTTCATTTAACAAATCCGTCTCGAACATTAAACCAATTAACTAAGATCATTTTTCAGCACGCAGCGAGCGGGAAGAAGACACCGGAAAGACACTGCGCCTCATCGACGACATTATTTTTCTTCGTATTTTTTAATAATTTTTGTCCTCCAGGATGTGGGGAGAAGAGGAGGAGATGTGGGGAGGAGATGTGGGGAGAAGAGGAGGAGAGGCGGAGCGGAAGGGCTTCGGGATGGATGCTGGAGGAGATCATGCGACAAGGAGACCAGCGGCTCTGCAGACGCGACGCTCCTCGGATTTAGGCGATTCATTCTTCTGTTTTAACCCATGCTAATGATGAGTGGCGTCTTTGTGCGTGAAACAGACGGATGGAAGTTGCATCAAATGGCTGATTCCTGCTGAAAACGGATACTGTACATATATAGTGTATTTACTGTGCTGTACTGAGCAGCTCCTTCTCCTGAGCTGTATTTCTACTGTGTTTGACGGAATGTGGTTGTTCGGGCTTTGGCTGCAGGGCCCGCACAGCCTACTGTAATAATCTGCTCCACCTAACGTAGGGAGGGGTGACATGAAAAATCACCATTATATAACATTTCTGAAGGGACGTTTTATGTGTCAGCGCTTGTCAATATTTAGTTTAGTATAAATGCTATATATACACTATATATTATATATATGGAAACCTGAGCATAGCATATGAGTCATATACTGTATCTCTCTCTCTCTCTCTCTCTCTCTCTCTCTCTCTCTCTATATATATATATATATATATATATATATATATATATATATATATGTATGTATGCCTGCCTGTCTTCAGGTGGTCTCTCTCTCACCATGATAACGTACGTACAGGCTCAGGTTTCCATCCCTCAAATCTGGTCTTAGCCTCATTTAGATCCCTGCAGCCGGGGCTCTACTCTGTAATGGCTGCCTACTTTATGTGTCCTTGACGTCATGAAAAAGAGGGATTGAATATTTTCTGTGTTGTTCGTGTCGTTTGTTGTTCGAGTTTTCCTCCCAAATATCGTGTATTAGGGCAGGCAGTTGTGAACAGCTGTTGGCTGTGTAGAGTATAGAGCAAAAGGAGGATGATCAGCAGGTATATGTGAGCTTTGAATATTGTCAGGAAGGAAGTGCATTTTGAAATCATTCAAACAACAAAGCATAGACAGTGTCTCATAATGATGATGTTCATTGTAGGGGATTTCTTTCATAGACCATACTGAGGCAGTTGTGACAGGAGCCTACTACAGAATTACAGAAATACATCGTTTCTGTATGCTTGTCAGAGAAAAATGGATCATTGATGTTTTACATCTATTTGCAATTTGGATATTCAGTTGAAAGTGTAGGTTTAACCTCAGCACTTCGTAGCTCAAGGTTCCTGTCCCGGCGTCTCTCGTCCTCCGAGTCTGGGCTTCCTCTCTCAGTGTTCACAGTGGACCTTGATTTAAAATCAGTCAATTAAGGCACGCGGTGAATGCCAAGAGAGGAGCCTCGCTGCTCCAGGATGGCTGCAGCTCGCTCGGGATGCTGTATGTGTTAGTTTGTGCTGTATACAGCTGACTGTACCACACTCTCCTGTGCTTGGAAAATATCCAAAATCATGTCTTTTCTGCTGCAGGTTGTTTTTCAGAAAAGCAGTTTATTTTCCATTTGTAATGCCTTGAGCAGAGATGAATATCATCCGCAGGGAAATTTGCATTGCATTAAAAATAATGATAATTATTGCAAAATCAACCACTTTTACCCCTTTTGTTCGTGTATTAAAGCACCTGAGTGATAACTCTGTCCTCTGGACTTGCACATTTGACAAACACATTAGTGAACATAAAACACTGTTATTACACCAAATAAACACTGTGCACGGGTAGAAAATGTACTATTACTATTTACTGAAGTTAAAGTGGAAAATGCAACACAATGAAAATATTCTATTGCAAGTAGTACAAGTACTCCATTACCTAAGTAAAAGTATATAAATATTAGTAAGAAATTCTATGTTACTATATTACTATATATACCATATAGGATAGCTATTATTGATGTATTAATATATAAGCCGCAAAATAATGCTGCAGTTGGTGGAGGTGGAGTAGATTTTAACACCATATACATCATGCATCATGTTTTACAAACATCATACTGTATGTTTAATAATTATGAAAAATCATGATCTTCAAGTACAGTAACTAAAGACTTAAGCAGCCGAATAAATGCAGTGTAATAACATGTCTATAAGATGTAAAAGTAGTTTAAAATGGAAATACTCAAGTAAAGTACAGGTACCTCAAAAAGTCTCTGATCATCAGGATTATCTCAGCTTTGGCTCGACAGACATCGGCCTGCAGCTGAGGGTCTGAAGAGTGCTGCATGATGGGAAACGCAGTGAGCTTGACCCACATCGGGACTAAAAGTCAGGACTGTGGAAGTGTGCTGCTAAATTGTTGGAGTGCAGCAGTTCTGCTCCCCAAATGCAACACATGCAACAATAAATCATTTCTAAATAAACTGCAGAGGATGTGATTTCCTGTGTCCTCAATGACACCTTTGGTCATGAGTCAATGTCTTATGAAATGAAAGAGATGTAATTTATGCAAATGTTGAATTCCTAGAGACTTGTATGGCATCAAGCAGTTATACGCAGCTTCAATAGCTATAATGTAGTTTACATGTTTTATTAGGAACACTGAAGGATGATTTGATTTAACAATACAAATACACTCAGTTATATACACCTAACTAAAACTAATGCAGTCTAATACAGTTCAACTGTCCTGCAAAAAATACTCCCTTCATGAAGTTAGAGTATCGAGAGGTGTTGATTGGTTTGTGGGGTTGTATTGCGTTAAACAGAGAGGTGTTTCTGTTATTTACTCTAGCCTCAATGATATAAACAGCTTGGACAAAATAATATAATACCTGTCAGTATAATTCAGCAGCATCACAGACGACAGCCTTCAAACTAATATAATTAACTAAAAAGTTATGTCAACACACCTCTACAGTTTCAACAAAAACTGAACATGACAACCTTCAGATTGTATTTATTACAGGGGTGTTGCATTAGACTGCTTTATTTCTACACACTGTGTGTAGTGGTGGCCTGGGTCATTAAAGGATCTGTCTACAGTCCCACACCGACATAGCTGTTACTGCCAGGCTGTTCTGCTGATTCATATAATCAATGAAGCCTCTTATAAGAACTGTTGCATGCCAGTTTTGGCCAGCAAAACATACAATTATTGATAATGATGATAGATAGAATATTAGACAGTTCTAACTCTCAGACTACCGTCACTGTGGACCTTACCTTGGACATTTTCTTCTTCCCTTCTTGGACAGTAGTTGATGTCAATGGGGTATTCCTCAGGTCCTTTTCCCTTAATGTAACAGCCACCAGCATATGGTTGTCTGCATTTGTTCATAAGATCACCATTTTTCTGGAAAAACTCTGTTTACTACTGAAGTTCATCAACTTTGCTGCTAGATTGTTCTCCGTGTGGGTCAGTTCTTCAGAACAGTTGCTAAGGACTCAACTAGATTGATTTCAGGCCAGTAACCTTGATTTCCTTAGTCAGGAAGTCAATTTGAAGCCTATCAAGAATGAGGTTTTAAAAGGATAGTTCAGATGTTTTGAAGTACAGTTGTATAAGGTACTTGTCCATCATCAGGGTACTGGCTCCAATAGTTGGCAGTCAGCATGCCCTCAGTTTGTAGAAACAGGCAGGAGTACCAGCATGGAACCAAAGCAGTATACTGGACCATTTTGGTGGAGAGGGAACTGAGCCAGAAAGCAAAGCTCTGGATTTACCAGTCCATCTACGTTCCAGACTTCACCCATGGTCATGAGCTTTGGGTAGACCGAAGTGATGAGATGGCGGGAACAAGCAGCCGAAATGAGCGTCCTTCGCAGGTTCTCTGGGCTCAGCCTCGGAGACAGGCTGAGGAGCTCAGACATCTGGAGGGAGGTCGGAGTACAGCCACTGCTCCTTCACATTGAAAAGGACCACTGAAGTGGTTCAGGTATCTGTCAGGATGCCTTATCCAACTGGGGTAAGAGGCCCCGGGGTAGACCCAGAACACACAGGAGAGGTTTGGTTGGCCTGGGAATGCCTCAGGGTCCCCCAGGAAGAGCTGGAAATATTGCTGGGGGCAGGGACTTCTGCTGGCCTCATGACCCAGCCCTGGTTAAGCAGAAGAAAATGGATGAATGGAGTTTCACGAGGCTGTGATTATCCTAGAGGTCACAACAGGTAATTTTACACAGGGAGGTCAAGTTTAAAAAATGCCTTACTACAGTGAAATGGCTGCTATGGAGACTAACATCATTGCACATGAAAATCCATTTCCTGCTGCCCCTGTCCACAGCTGTATAGTGCTTGGTTTCATGCAATAACTCCTGTCTGTTTCTCCAATTTGGGGGCATGCTGAATGCCAACTACTGGAGGAATAATACACTGACTATGGATATGTACCTCATACAACCCCACTTTAAAGCACCTGAACTATCCCTTTAATGCAGGTCAAGACTAGACCCATTACTGTTTGCGTATAGGTCTGGTAGAGGTGTAGAGGATACTGTTATTACAAACTTTCTGCAGCAGCATTTGGAGGGCCCAAAGTTTAATACCAAACCATTATTTATTGATTTCTCTTCTGCATTCAATACATTCCAGCCACTCCTACTTACAGAGAGGCTCATCTCAGAATCAGAATTGCCTTTATTGTCATTGTATTGCATAAAACGAAATTTGATACTTAAACTGCATGTCTTTGGACTGTGAGAGGAAGCCGGAGAACCCGAAGAAAACCCATGCAAACGCAGGGACAACATGCAAACTCCACACAGAAGAACCCCAAGCTGGATTTGAACCAGCAACCCTCTTACTGTGAGGCTAACCACTGCACCACCAGGCAGCTCTGTCATTTTAAACATGGATCCTAACCTGGTTGGTTTGATGATGTACTTTTTAAGTGATAGGTCACAGTGTAAGAAAAGATAAGATAAGATAAGATAAGACAGTACTTTATTGATCCCCAGGGGGGATATTCAGGTGTTACAGCAGCACTGGTATAAAATAACAGTTAGTACACTGTAAAAAGTAAGAATAGGTAAAAAATAAAATAAAAAGATAAAATAAAAGCGTAAAATAAGAATACTATACAAGGTAGAGTATATACAGGACAGCGCAAATAATATGCAGTGCTTATAACAATGTAATATGGTATAACAGTGCATTATGCCATAATGTACCATACCATATTATGGCAGGATTCAGTGTCAGACCTGCCTGCTGGATCTGGCCCAGGACTTGCTCTAAATGCTGCAGGTGCTGCTCCCAAGTGTCACTGAAGATGACCACGTCATCGAGGTAGGCGGCGCAGCAGTCCTCACACCCCCGCCGGTCCGTAAGCCTCTGGAAAGTGGCGGGTGCTCCATGGAGGCCAAATGGCATCACAGTGAACTGGAACAGGCCGGGAGGTGTCTGGAATGCAGTGTAAGGGCGACTGGTACAGGGGTACTTGCCAGAAGCCCTTGCATAGGTCCCGGATGGTAATGAACCTGGCCCGGCCAATCTTCTCCAGCAGGTCGTCTACCGTGGGCATCAGGTATGCATCGAACTCCATCATTGCGTTGAGCTTCCTAAAGTCAATGCAGATCCTTCTTCACCACGATGACCACCAGGCTGCACCATTAGGACTACGATGGTTGGATCACCCCCAGGCACTGCATCTCTTCCACTAGCACATTTTTTGACAGCTGGGACAGGTTTTACAGAAATTCTGGACATCATTATACATAGAAGGCCAATAGAACCTGGAGCATATGCGTAGATACGTTTTGTTGGGATCAAGATGACCCGCCCAAGGCAAGGTTCGTG
>CAMQGK010000627.1:167500-222500 GCA_947000775.1 Pterois miles | reverse complement strand
TCACTGCCAGATGGTGATCAGTTGACAGCTCTGCCCCTCTCTTCACCCGAGTGTCCAAAACATGTGGCCTCAAATCAGATAATATGATCACAAAATCAAAAATAGTGTATCAGTTATAATATAATACAGTATAGTGTATCAGTTATATTAATGTAATATAGCAGTTATAGTATAGGACAATATAATGAATATATTGAGAGTCCTGTGAGGGTTCAGCCTCCGTGGTTCCCTGCTGTTGTTGTAGTCTGATGGCGCTCGCCTGAAGCTCAGCTCTGCAGCTCGGTGAGATGACGACTGACTGGAAGAGCTGCCCATCGGCCACAGCTCATCGTGGAGAGGCTGAGAGGGGTCGTCCAAGATGGATTTCATTTTGTCCTTCGTCCTCCTCTCAGCCACTGACTCCAGAGTGTCCAGCTCAAGTCCAACAACAGACCGGGCCTTCCTCACCAGCCTATTGAGTCTGTTAGCCTCCCCAGCCTTGATGCCAGCCCACCAGCACACCACAGACTGGTAGAAGGCCTTCAGGAGCTTCCTGCAAACACTGAATGACCTTAGTCTCCTCAGGAAGACCAGTCTGCTCTGTCCCTTCCTGAAGAGAGCATCAGTGTTGTGGGACCAGTCCAGATTTTTGGTTGATTTGGACCCCAAGGTACTTATATGAGTCTACTCTCTCCACTTCCTCGCCCAGGATGGTGACTGGGGCAGGGGACCTCCTGCTCCTCCGGTAATCCACCGCCAGCTCCTTGGTCTTTCTGATGTTGAGCTTCAGGTGGTTGCTGTTGCACCACGCGATGAAGCTCTCCATCAGTCCTCTGTACTCCTCCTCTTTGTCATCGATGAGCCATCCAACAATGGAGGAGTCATCAGAAAACTTTTGGAGGTGGCAGGGGCCAGAGCTGGCCAGAGCCTGAGGATAAAGTGTGAAGAGGAATGGAAACAGAACAGTTCCCTGGGGTACGCCAGTGTTGCTGGTCACCACCTCAGAGTGACAGCCATCCACTCTGACGTACTGTGGCTGTCCAGTGAGGTAGTCCGTGATAAGATAAGATAAGATATTCCTTTATTAGTCCCACAGTGGGGAAATTTACATATGATCCAGGCTGAGGTGTCGGGGTGCAGCTGCATCGCCAGCAGCTTGTCCCTTAGGAGGCAGGATGGTGTTAAAAGCATTGGAGAAGTGAAAGGACATGAATCTCACAGTGCTTCCCTGCTTCTCCAGATGTGAAAGGGACTTATGAATCAGAAAGATAATGGCAACTTCTCCCTCAATGTGTGGCTGGTATGCAAACTGCAGTGGGTCCAGGAAACCAGTAAGCAGTGTCCTCAGGTGCTGAAGAACCAGCCTCTCAAATGTCTTCATAATATGTGACATAAGTGCCACAGGTCTGTAGTCATTAAGATTTGGGGGACGTCCTTTCTTTGGTACTGGGACAATGCAGGAGGTCTGCTACAGGCTGGACACCATCATCAATCTCAAGGAGAGATTAAAGAGGTGCTGGGATCCTCCTGCAAGTTGCCCACTAAACACCTAGAGGACCCTGAGGCTGATGTCTGGACCTCTGGCTTTGTTGATGCAGAGTCTGGAGAGCTCCCCTTCCACCTGGCTTGAAGTGAGAGTGGGACGGGGGAGGCAAGGGATTCATGGAAGAGTCCAGTGACCTGTAGATGTTTGGTGGTGGAAAGCTGGGGGGTGGGGGGGGGGCTGTCCTTTGAAGCTGCTGGTAAACTGAGAGAGGGGGAGGTGGGGGTGGGAGTAGACTGGGTCTCCGTCCTCTCTAGGTGCAGGCTTGCTGTAGCCTGTCATCAGTTTCATCCCACACCTCCTTTGTACTGTTCTGCTCCATCTTGACCTCAATCCTGTCCTTGTAGTTGTTCTTTGCCTATCTCAGTTTCCTCTTTAGCTCCTTTTGGACTTGAGCTCCTCGTGATCCTTTGCCATAAAGGCCCTCTTCTTATTGTTGAGGAGACCTTTAATCTCTGTGTTGATCCATGGTTTATTGTTGGGGAAGCAGCGAACCTTTTTGGATGGGTCAATGGCCTAATGTCCTCACAGAAGAGGCTGTAGTCCATTATGCAACGAGAAAGACCCTCATTGTCATCTCCATGGTCTTCCTGAAACAGCTCCCAGTCTGTAGCATTAAAACACTCCTGGAGAGCCTCCTCTGTGTCCTTAGACCAAACCTTCACAGTCCTTGTGCTGGCCTCCTGCTGTTTCACCAGTGGCCTGTAGGTGGTGTGGATCAGGTTGTGGTCTGATTCTCCAAGAGGGGGAGGGAAGAAGAGCTGTATGCCTCCTTCACGTTGGCATTCAGGAGGTCCAGGACTGTATTTCCTCTCGTTGCACATGTGGTAAGGTTCAATTTTTAGCTCTCTGAGTTGCAGTTGCAGCTCTTGAATGCATCTCCTCTCCTGGCTCCTCCTCCACCAGCCCAGTAATCAGACCAGCTACAAAAGGGCACCCAGGGCCTGTTAGGTTCTCTTTGCTTTGACCTGACGTGGTGGTGGAGTTGCTGCTGCTGCGTGAGGTAGTTGAAAACATAGGGTAAATGGTAGCTCCTTGTAAGCCTCATGTTTTTAAATTGTACTGTTTTGACTGGTTTTAGCCCTGTAGTTGTCCTGCTCAGCCCATGGTTCCATTCCACTAGAGCAGGGGGGTCAAACTCATTTTCATCCCAGGCCACATCAGCATCATGGTTCCCCTCAAAGGGCCGGTTGTAACTGTAAGACTATATAAATATATCTACTCTAGATCATTTTATAAATGCCTTTCTTTTTTGAAAGACTCGCTAGAGGGGTCTGAAAACTGGCTAAATATAGCAACTAAGTCACTAAGTAGGCGTCACACCGCTGTTGCTGGAAACCGCTGATACTGAGACGCTACAGTGCGCATGTCACAAAATCGAGATGCATTGTGGGATATGCAGTTTAAAGACACAGTACTTCTGTGAAGTGGCATAGAATTGAATGATATGCATTCTATATTCTTTGCAAGCCCTCGCGGGCCACATAAAGTGAGGTGGCGGGCCGGATTTGGCCCACAGGCCTTGAGTTTGACACGTGTGCACTAGAGAATCCCTTGTGGTGGCCTATGGTTGTGAGTAGGTTGGTCAGGGAAGGACATTTTAAATTAAGAATATTCCTTTCTAATTATTATGTTTCGTTTTAGGCTAACCCAGCGATACATGGCTGCTGTTTTGCCTCCCTTTTCTTTTGTTTAGTTTACTTTTATAGTCTTACAATTGTGGCCTTTTATTTTGGCTCTTTATATTTTGTAAGATTGTTTGTGCTTTGGTTTATTAGCTGCGTTATTTACTTTCCTGGCCAACTGGGTTTATTATGCTTTGTTTGGATGTTTAGTTTTCTTTCAGAAGCTAGGAGCCACTCGGTTGGGAGGCTCGGCACCCGTGGTGAGGTACCTGCACCCACTGCATGAGTGAGGGCACTGGGACACAAATAGTCTACACTGTAGTTTACAGTGAGGATTGCTGTGATTTGCTGTGTGGCACAAAGGGTGAGAAAGTGGTGGCACTCCTGCACCCACCTCAGTGTAGTCTGCCTCCATCAAGTGGTCTCAGCTTAGCTTAGTTTAGTTTAACTTTATGTTAGGTTGGGCTGGTTGTGTTTTAGTCATTTTCAGCTAACTTTCACATTTGGATATTTTAAATTATTATAAAATAAACATGTTTTAATTGTGACATTATCTTGAGTATTCTAGTTTAATCTTTCTCTTTATCATTACAGCGACAGCCCAAGCAATTTGTTTTCTATTAATTATAATAAATTGTTCACCATTTTAAAACCATGTCTCTGCCTCCTCAGTGACTTACCTGTGTGTCCTAGTTGTCTCTGAATTTCAAAGACATTGGTCCCCAGGTGGCGTTGTCGGTTACCTGGTTTGGTTTACAATTACCACAGTACGTTCTACTTCTACCGCGCTCGCCGTCACATACAGTTCACATATTGTTTGAATAGTGTGTGAGTTAACAGTGTTCTCTCCAAACAGTTCTACTAATTTACCGTTTCTTAACATATGATAAGAAAAACTTTATTGTCACAAGTAACAGAAATTTGTCTTTGACAGGCTCAACAATAAATAGAAAAACACCTATAAGACCGAGATGCACACCCGCCCATAAGATAAGATAAGATATTTTACAGCGTATAGCAGCAAAAAAGTGTCAGTAAAAAAACAAAAACAAGCAAGGTACAAAAAGGGGGAGGGGGGGGAATAGGAACAATATATACATTGACTATTAACACAATTGTACAAGTTGCAAAAATAACTTTTGTACAGCGATTATTGTAGCGAGTATTGCACAGTATGAGCTGAGGTGTACACCTGAGTAGAGGTGATATGGTGTACTGTATAGTCATTGTCATTTTTGGCATGTATGTGGTCTATATAGGGCAGGATATACAATTATAACGACAAGAACAGTGTGAAAACAGACTGGGATTTTTCTGGACCAGCGGGAATTTGTAGCGGTGACCTGATAGAAACAGCTGAAAGGATTGGTATAGGGGGTTGGTGGGGTCCTGTGATGGCAGTGGCTTTCCTGATTTCCATCTTATTATTCAGGTGAGTTTTGTGTTGAGCATTATACCAGGATGACATACTGAAAGTGAGTTCAGATTGTGGCCCATAGACCATGGTTAAAATGTCCTGAGTTGAAGACCTGAGCTTCCTCAGCAGGTGGAGGTGCTGCTAGGCTTCCTCATATCTATGGTCAGTGTGCTGGGAGAAGGTCAAGGAGGACTCTGTCTCCGTCCCAAGGTATTCGAATGACTGAACCTGTTCCACCAGCTGGTTGTCGATGCTGAGGAGTTGGAAAAAAAAGGTGATTGTGGTGAGGCCAGTATTTCTCTGCTCCCACAGGACAGCTCCTTGGTCTTGGTGATGTTGAGCTTGAGGAGGCTTCCCCCAGAACGTCCTGACCAGATTATTCACCGCTTGATGGTAGTCAGACAATGAGTAGAAAAAAGTAAAATGGGCTACAGAAGTCATTCCTTCACCGCTGCAGGAGACAGCATAAGAAGAGAAGAGAACAGGGGATACAGCACAACGCTGGGGGAGCCCAGGACCTGAAGTTCCACTAGGTGGTGCAGTAGTATGAAATCCATCAGTGAAATCCCACCGAATCCAGCTGCCTTGTTCACAGTGTCCAAAAGAGTCGCACATGTATCATCCACTCCACTTTTGCCCTCATAGGCAGACTTGAGTGGTTCCAGGGCTTCATGGTGGTGCAGTGGTTAGCACTGTTGCCTCACAGCAAGAGGGTCGCAGGTTCGGGCTTGAGGCTCTTCTGTGTGGGGTTTACATGTTCTCCAGGTTCTCCAGTTTCCTTCCACAGTCCAGCCACATGCAGGTTAATTGATGACTCTAGACTGCCCATAGGTGTGAATGTGAGTGTGAATGGTTGTCTGTCTCTATGTACCCTGTAATGGATTGGCGACCTGTCCAGGATGAACCCAGCCTTCGCACCCCCCCCATGGGATAACTGGCTGCAGATGGATGGAGTGGATCCAGTCTCTCTGGAGAGGTTGTCACACACAATCTTTCCCATGCATTTACATAGCACTGCTGTTAGGGCAACTGGCCTGAAATCATTCAGGTCCTGGGCATGTGCCTTTTTAGGAACTGGGATTATAGTGGATTCTTTCCATTGGTGAGGTACACAGCCAGAGTCGGGAAGTCACTGAAGCAGCTCGATGAAGACTCCATTTAGATGAGTGGAGCAGCCTTTGAGCACCCTGCCTCTGAGCCTATCAGGGCCAGAGGCTTTGTGTCAGTTGACTCTGCTCAAGATGCAGGTCACTAACTTCTCATCTACGGCGAAGGCCGGGTGGGATGGCAGAGGCTGGGGAGGGTCCAGCTGGTTGATGTTCTTCTTTATATCTTGTTTACCAGTGACCTAGAATTAAGGTATTGGTTGGGAAATTGAGAGATTTGCGATTTGTGGCAGCTCGGTGAGTTTGGAGCACTTGAGGTGGAGACAAGGATCAGCAGGGACCATTACATTCAGCACACATGCTAACAGAGCAGAGCTTTGCTGCTAACAGGGCTGCCTCGTACAGCTACAACAGTTTGGAAGTATTTCTGGGATTGCTGGGGATGACTTTGTATTTACTGTCTATGTCAAACTGCAGACACCAGCTTGTTCACATCTAAACAGCCTTGTTAAAAGACGAGCCAGCCTAATCTGACCTTGGCTGGCTGTTAATCCTCAATAATGATTGCTCTACATTTAGACCTGCAGGCTCTCTGCATGTTTCCTCAGGTACAAAGTTGTCAGCAATGCTCAGTAGTTCATGTTTGTCTTACAAAATCCTGTTTAGAGTTGTCTTTTATGCATATACCTTATAATGCATACATACACCCACTTACAAACACACTCCCCCAAACACACACAGATTACAGTATGAGATCTAACATTAGAAACAGCATAAACATTTTGAATTACATGTTATGTAACAAAATGAGGCAACTGCAGCCTGCACAGTGTATACGGTGTGAAGCACAACAATAGCCCCCCCCCCCACTGACATCGACACCTACAGCTCTACCTATGGCTCCAGCAGACCCGTCACACAGACAACCCCCCTCTGCTCCACTACTCAGCCCTGACCCCCCACCAACCCCCTCCTCTGCCTCTGACACACAGCCCCCCTGCTCCAGTTTGTCCTTCACAACACTTCAGGTGAAGAACCAGTTCATGAAGATGAACGTGAGGAAGGCTACGGGTCCAGATGGCATCAGCTCCAGGCTCCTGAAGTCCTGCGCAGATCAGCTGTGTGGGAATTTTGGACACCTATTCAACCTGAGCCTGAAGCTGAGGAAGGTACCACAACTGTGGAAGACATCCTGCGTGGTACCTGTGCCCAAGACCCCACACCCCAAGGACCCCAGCAGCTTCAGGCCGGTGGCATTAACATCCCACCTGATGAAGGCCCTGGAGCGCCTGGTCCTCCAACATCTCCGCCCTGTGGTGAGTCCATCCATGGACCCACTACAGTTTGCCTATCAACCTGGCATTGGGGTGGATGATGCCGTCATCTTCCTTGTGGACCGAGCTCTGTCTCACCTGGAGAAACCTGGCAGCACTGTGAGGATCATGTTCTTTGATTTCTCCAGTGCTTTCAACACCATCCAGCCGACACTTCTGGGGGACAAACTGGAGACTGCAGGGGTAGATCACCATCTAACATCCTGGATACTGGACTACCTCACAAACCGCCCACAGTTTGTGAGGACACAGGACTTCATTTCAGACACGGTGGTCTGCAGTGTGGGGGCCCCGCAGGGAACGGTTCTGGCTCCGTTCCTCTTCACGCTCTACACTGCAGACTTCACTTACAACTCACCAACCTGTCACCTGCAGAAGTTCTCTGATGACTCTGCTATCGTCGGCCTCATCACTGATGGGGACGACGGGGAGTACAGAGAACTTTCCCAGGACTTTGTGAACTGGTGCCTGCGGAACCACCTCCAGATCAACGCGGGGAAAACTAAAGAGCTGGTGGTGGATTTCCGCAGGCAAACTCATCCCCCTCCAACACCGGTGAACATCCAGGGATCAGACATTGAGATAGTGACATCTTATAAATACCTGGGTGTTCACCTGAACAATAAACTGGACTGGACAACAAACTCCTCTGCACTCCATAAAAAAGGCCAGAGCAGGCTGTATCTGCTCAGGAGACTGAGGTCTTTTGGAGTGCAGGGGACACTCCTGAAAACTTTTTATGACACCGTGGTGGCATCAGCCATACTTTATGGAGTGGTTTGCTGGGGCAGCAGCATCACAGCTGCAGACAGGAAGAGGCTGGATAAGATTATCAAAAGGGCCAGCTCTGTCCTGGGATGCTCTCTGGACTCAGTGCAGGTGGTGGGAGAGAGGAGGATGACGGCTAAGCTGTCATCCATGATGGAGAAGGACTCCCACCCCATGAGAGACACCATCAGAGCTCTGGAGAGCTCCTTCAGTGACAGGCTGCTACACCCTAAGTGTACGAAGGAGCGTTACAGAAGGTCCTTCCTGCCTGCAGCTGTTAGACTCCACAACCAGCACTGCTCCCAGTAAACCACAATCACAGTCACATTCACAACAAACTCACCGGACATAAGTGCAATAATGCAATAATGACTTTATGTACAATTATATCATTGATATGATGGACACATTTTTTCTGTCTTTACTTTTTTCTTCTATTTTCTATTATGTATATACTAATTTATTTTATTGTATTGCTGCTGTAACGTGTAAATTTCCCCACTGTGGGACTAATAAAGGAATATCTTATCTTATCTTATCTTATCTTAAATGTGACTGACCCTGTCAGTGGAGACAGTCTGTGTATAGAAACAAAGACATTGGTCAGTCATTAAATGTTAAAGGTCTGACCAATATGTGGCCTTGTAGCTACCATTAAGCATAGTTAGTGAAAAACCATTAACCAACAGCAGCAGGAATAGGAAAATCAGAAGTGGAAGAAAGTAAAGAAGTCAATGATAACATTAAAAATAAAAAAAATGTGATTCTGTGATTGTTAAATTTGTGGTTACATTTAGAGCTGTATAAAGATAAATTTAGTCTGTCCCTCAAACTCATTTGCAATTAATGCAAATAAATGGCACATGGTTGTTGTTGCCAGGTAACAATGGTTGTCCTCAGAGATGCTGCCCAACAGAGCAGGTAGCAGTCTGAGCCAGAGGAGCAACACCTGAACAGGTTGAGGAGTAGCCAGAGAAAACTACAGAGGAGCTGCAACATGATGAGCTCGACAATTAATCAAATGATAACTTGACTTTAACTTACCATATTTTTCAGACTATAAGGCTCACTTAAAATCCTTAAATTTTCTCAAAAGTCAACAGTGCGCCTTATAATACGGTGCGGCTTATATACGGATTCTGGTTGTGCTTACTGACCTCCTCGAACCAATTTTATGTGGTACAGGGTGCTCAAAAATCTGTCAAAATGTTTTATTATGAGTTTGGTAAGCTTCAAAGCTGCACCGCTGGGTGGATTGTTGGACATTACGGTAACAGCAGTCAGGCGCCTGGCGGAGTAATACTGCTGACAGCAGTCGGGCGCCTGGCAGAGTAATACTACTGACAGCAGTCGGGTGCCTGGAGGAGTAATACTACTGACAGTAGTCAGAAGAAGAAGAAGAAGAAGATCTACCTTTATTAGTCCCACAATGGGGAAATTCAATTTACACTCTGTTAAACTCATACATGGTACATGCAGACCTGAAACACACATACATGCAGTAATGGAGAGATGTCAGAGTGAGGGGGCTGCTCCTGACAAGCGCCCCGAGCAGTTGGGGGTTTGGTGCCTTGCTCAGGGGCACCTCGGCAGTGCCCAAGAGGTAAACTGGCACCTCTCCAGCTGGCGCCTGGCAGAGTAATACTACTGACAGTAGTCAGGCGCCTGGCGGAGTAATACTACTGACAGTAGTCGGGCGCCTGGCGCAGTAATACTACTGACAGTAGTCAGGCGCCTCACGGAGTAATACTACTGACAGTAGTCGGGCGCCTGGCGCAGTAATACTACTGACAGTAGTCAGGCGCCTAGTGGAGTAATACTACTGACGGTAGTCAGGCGCCTGGCGGAGTAATACTACTGACAATAGTCAGGTGCCTGGCTGAGTAATACTACTGACAGTAGTCAGGCGCCTCACGGAGTAATACTACTGACAGTAGTCAGGCACCTGGCGGAGTAATACTACTGTTACTGTGCTTCGACAGATCGGCACTGTAACATTATCATGTGTGTATAAGGAGCCAAAATGGCAGCTGTGAAGAGACATGCTGACAAAGCAGATTTCCAGCTTCAGGCTATCAGTCAGCAGCACAACAACATGGGAATAGAGCAGCGGAGAGAGAATTTAATATTAATGAATCAATGGTACGAAGTGGAGGAAGAAGAAGATGAGCTGCACCACGTAAAGAAGACCAACCAGAGTTTCTGAGGGAACAAAGAACAGTGGGTTATTCAGCAGAGAGCAGCAGGTAGAAGCGTCTCTACAGTTTCTATTCCACTCAAGGCAGCAGCAGTAGAGCTGGACATGAACATCAGCCACTTTCCAGGAGGAGAAACCAAGAGACCCAACGGCTTTTTCCACAACTCTCCATCCCTGTTTCATGTGTTCCAACTGAAACATGTTGAGAGTTATTGAAGTTATTGAGTTGTTAAATTAATTGAATCAAGTTTGACTTATCTGACCGTTTTGTTTTGCTTATAATCCAGTGCATTTTATAATCCAGTGCGTTTTATTATCCGGTGCGTTTTATTATCCGGTACGTTTTATTATCCGGTGCGTTTTATAATTTGGTGTGCCTTATATATGAAAAAAGACATGGATATTTATTGATAGTGTGCTTTATAATCCGGTGCACTTTATGGTCCTGAAAATACAGTACTTCACTCTCTGAGTTCAATTTGTAGACAGAACAAAGACAAACTGATTTAGCAGAGTATTGAATGCGGTCTTCCACTCATCCCCCTCCCTTATTCTCACTAAATGGTAAGCATTTCTTAAGTCCAATTTAGTGAAGATTTTAGCCCCTTTAAGTTGTTATAGAGGTAAGTGGGAGGGGGTACCTGTTTTTGATGGTAATGTCATTCAGACCTCGGTACTCGATGCAAGGATGCAGGGTCTTGTCTTTTTTTCTCCATGAAGAACAACCCTGCTCCAGCGGAGGAAGATGAGGGACTAATGAGTCCCGCAGCAAGGGAGGTGTCAATGGAATCCTTCATGGCCTTTTCTTCAGGAGCAGAGAGAGAGTAGAGTCTCCCTTTGGGGAGAGATGAACCCAGAAGAAGGTCGATGCAGCAGTCGTACGTATCAGGGTGGAACTCGGACTCAGGTGGAACTCAAACGCAGATTCAGAGGCAGGGTGTCAGGCATAAATCAAGGTCTTTATTACAAACGGATGGTCGTTACACAAAAAGGCAGTCAGCGAGGCAAACAGAGTTAAATCGGCGGGCTAGAGGCAAAGTCAAAAAATACAAGCTGTGGTCAAAACACTAGGAATCGGAAACACGAGAAATTGCTGGTACGCTCTACTAAACAGTTAAAGACGAACTGGCACAGGAGGAAAAGGGAGGACACATTATATACTAGTGAGGGAGGTGGATAACTATACACAGGTGAACACAACAGGGCAGGGGATGACGATCAGACGCAGGTGACTAGTGATGATAATCATGACGGGAGGAGGTGCTCTAACGTGAAGGCAGGAGACAAGCAGGGCAGGGAGGAAGTGAACTGCAACGAGAGGAGAGGTTAGAATGCAAACAAAACAGGAAGTGCGCCAAAATAAAAGCAGCAACCGGAAACATAAGATAACATTTATACTTCACAGAACCCCCTTAGGACGGCTCCTACTCCAGACGTCCACAGCCTATTAAAATCCATAAGTTGAGGATCCATATTTCTAAACCCACACCTCCTCCGGTCCGACCCTTCCCATCCACGAGATATTGCTTACCCCGCCCCCGGCGACGGACGTCCAGCAGGCGCTTGACTGTGTAAGCCGGGCTTCCGTCAATGATCCGGGGGGCGGGGGGACGCGGAGGTAGGGACCAGAGGGCTCGATCGCGGGTTCAGCCACCCAAAGGATGGATCCTCATCGATTTTGGCAGCTTCAGCGACAGACCAGGAAATACTCAACACGGGAAAAGGGCCGACAACCTAGGAGACTTAGTCAACATGGGGGGCAGATCGGCACACCAACCATCTGCCCGGGTTGGTAGGTGGGAGCGGGTGTCCGCCGTCGATCAGCCATCCTCTTATAACGTCCGTGTTCTTCAACAGGTCTGTCTAGCCCCCTTCCAGATGTGCTGGCAGCGTTTCAGCATGGCGAGGGCCGAGGGAACGGAAGATCCCCCTCCAGGCGGGGAACAGGGGGTGGAGCCGTATGCCCTGGAAGGGGGAGAGACCTAAGAAGAACACGCATGGGGCGATTCCACCCCAACGAAGACCAAACCGGGTCTGTGCCACTAGGCATCTCAACCCGGTCTCCAGTTCCTGGTAATCGTTCAGTCTTCCATTGGTCTCCGGGTGGTAGCCCGAGGACAGACTGACAACGCCCCAAAAAGCAAAACCCTCCAGAACCCGGAAAAATTGTGGCCCCCGGTCCGACACCACACCCTGGAAGCCAGGATGCGGAAAACATGGGTTAACACCACCTCTCCTCTTTGGCCAAGGAGTTTTGGAAGAGCAATAAATGAACCATTTTAGAGAAACGGTCCACCACTTTAGACAGGGACCTTCAAGGGGGTAACCCAGCACAAAGCCAGGAGATGTCGGACCAGGGGCGATGAGGTACTGGAAGGGGCTGCAGCAGGCCGGCAGGGGCGATGAGAAGGTTTACACTGGCACACACCGACAGCTAACATACTCCTTAATTCTCTCTCCATCGCCCCACCAAACCTCTCTTTCCACAACAGGTGCGACGTGCTCCTGGGTGGCAGGCGATGCGAGAGGTGGGCCCATGGACACCCTGAACGGAGAGAGACAGGACAAAACGTATTGGACACCCCTCGGGTTTGAGACCTTACAGGGCCCTCCTTACTTCCCTCTCATTCCCCACGTCACGGCCCCACCACCAGGAAGGAGGGAATGTGGGAGGGACCCATGGAGTGTCCACCGAGCAAACATCTGAGGGGCGTCGGGTCCCATTCTTTGATCCCGGCCGGTAAGAGAGAAAAATCAAAACGGAAAAAACAGGGCCCACCTAGCTTGCCTGTTTCTTTTGCGACGGATTACTGGTCTTATGGTCGGCCAACGAGAAACGGTTGCCCGCCCCCTCCACCAATCCGCCACTCCTCCACGCACTTTCTCCGCCCTTTTCCTTCATATTCCTCTCGGCCGAACTCCTAAGGAGGCACAGGGGGAGCTTTTCCTTTAATGTTCTCTGAGGAAACACACCGATACCTGGTCGAGGCACCACCTCCACAACGAATTGTCGGCTGCGTCAGGCAGGGTCAGGATGGGGGCGGAGCTGAATGCCTCCTTGAGTCTGTGGAGGCGTTAGCGCACTCAGAGGACCAGACGAAACTATTCTTAGGTGACGCAGCGCGTGTAGCGGGGCCGCAATAAACTAAATTCCTAATAAACCTCTTAAAATTTCAACCCCAAATCGCTCACCGATCGGTTCGTTGGTGTTGGCCAATCCGCTACCGCGCTACTTTAGCAGGGCCATTTATGCTGTCGGGGGAGAAATGAAGCCCAAAAAGACTTGAACATATCCATTTCTCACCTTAACGAAGAGCCGATTCCAACAGTCTCTGGAGGACAAGGCGGACATGGAACGTGGGATTGTTTGTCGGGAGAGAAGATTAGTATGTCGCCAGACACAAAACGAAATTGTTTAACATGTCCCGGAGGACGTCGTTAACTAGGGCCTAAGACGGCAGGGCGTTAGTGAGCCCAATGGCATCACTAATATTCGTAGTGGCCACTGGGGTGTTGAATGCCGTCTTCCATTCGTCCCCCTTCTATCCTAACAAGGTGGAAGCGTGCGGAGACGAGCTTGGAAAATATCTTGGCTCCCTTTAATAGCTCGAAGGCTAGGACATTAAAGGGAGGGGTACTGTTCTTAATGGTAATGTTATTCAGCCCCGTAATCAATACATGGCCTAAGTGACTTATCTTTTTTTCTACAAAGAAAAAGCCTGCCCCCCATAGGAGGACGGGCGGATAATCCCCCCCCAGAACTCATGTACTCTTCCCTCTCTCCGCAGAGAGAGTACAGCCCCTTTTGGCGGGGTTGTACCTGGGAGCAGGTCGATGGCACAATCATATGGCCGATGCGGAGGCAGGGAGGTGGCGCTGGTCTTGTTGAAGACCTCCCTTAGGTCTGGTAGCAGGGAGGAACCCCTGGCAAGTCTGGATCAACGGCGCCATCTGGTGGAGCAGAAGGCGAGGTACAGGAGGCGGAGCTCTGATCCAGCACTAGAGGTGCAAGCAGTCTTTCAGCGGGCTCCCCAGGGGCGACAGACAGGCAACAAGTGTTATTACAGTCCCTCCCCCATACACAATCTCTCCCTTTATCCAGTCAATATGGGGTTATCTTTTAAGCCACGGGAGACCCAGAAAAGGGGCAGGGCAACAAAAATGTGAAAGCTGGGGACCAGTGTGACGCCAAAACAGTTAGTTAACAAAGTGCAAATCTTTACAGAGCAGCTGCCATCTAGAGCACTTGCCTCAAAGCACCTTCAGGGGGAGGCGTTGGAGCCCGAGTGTCTTAACCAGACCTCCATCGATGAAATCTTCATCGGACCCCGAGTCCACCAGGGCCGGGTAGGACAGGGAGCGCCCCGCGGCGGAGACTGGACCTGCAGAAGGGCGAGAGGAAGAGGGGAAAGCAGAAGTAGGACTCACCAGTGCCCTCTTCATCACTGTGAGTCATCTCTTTTAATGGACAGGCGGACAGAAAGTGACCGGGTTGGCCACAGTATATACAGAGACCCTCCCGCAGGCGCCGCTGGCGTTCCTCCTGGGATAGTTTTGCCCTGCCAATCTGCATGGGCTCATCCGTCCCCCTAGGGGGAGATGGAGAGCCCTCAGCGGCAACCAGAGAGGAAGAACGCCAGCCAGCGCGCTGGCCGGGAGAGTGCCTCGTCTGGGGGCGGTGGAACTGCGCCTCGACGCTGCCTTCTCTTTCTCTTTCTCTCTTTCCCATAGACGTTGTCTATGCGTGGCAAGCGCATGACGGAGTCGGGGTCTGCAGGCAGGTCCAGAGGGGCGAGCTGACCTTCACGGGGCCGACAAGCCGTGCAGAAGGTGTCCATCACACGCGTCGTTCCATCCGCTCAGCGGCTAAGTACGGAACTCGATAGCGTAGTCTGAGACCCGCCTCCTCCTTCCGGAGTCCCACCAAAGCCCGTGCAGCCTCCCACCTGGGCAGAGTGGTCAAAAATCTTACGCAGAGAGCAGTAAAAAGTTTGAGTGATGCACATACCGGGGATCCCCGAGCCCATTCGGTGGTTGCCCACGCTTCAGCCCTGCCAGCCAGGTGGGTGATCATAAAAGCCACCTTGGAGCGCTCGGTCGGGAACTGGGCTGCCTGCAGTTCAAAATGAAGGCTGCATTGCACCAGAAAAGCGCGGCAGCCACCGGAATCTCCCGTGAACCGCTCCGGCTTGCGAGGTGTGGTGATGCAGAACCAGCCGCCGCGGGGACCGGCATCGGGAGCGGAGCCGGCGTCTCGTGGAAGACAGGCGCCGGTGGAGGAGCGGCTTCTGCGCCGGGAGTCAGGTGAGTATTCATCATGGTTAGGAGCGTCTGCATCTGTGCTCCTAACCTGGTGATTTGATCTCCGACGGATGAACGAAACTGTCCTTGTTGATCGTTAATCAGTTTTACTTCTTGGAAGACGGCGGAGAGGCGATCCTCCTGCAGGCTGAGCCGCTCTCCCTGCGCCACGATCGCGGTACGAACCTGCTCTGAATCTGCTGAGTCCATAGTTGGCCAGTTCGTACTATCAGGGTGGAACTCGGACTCAGGTGGAACTCAAACGCAATTCAGAGGCAGGGTGTCAGGCAAAAATCAAGGCTTTATTACAAACGGATGGTCGTTACACAAAAAGGCAGTCAGCGAGGCAAACAGAGTTAAATCGGCGGGCTAGAGGCAAAGTCAAAAAATACAAGCTGTGGTCAAAACACTAGGAATCGGAAACACGAGAAATTGCTGGTACGCTCTACTAAACAGTTAAAGACGAACTGGCACAGGAGGAAAAGGGAGGACACATTATATACTAGTGAGGGAGGTGGATAACTATACACAGGTGAACACAATCAGGGCAGGGGATGACGATCAGACGCAGGTGACTAGTATGATAATCATGACGGGAGGAGGTGCTCTAACGTGAAGGCAGGAGACAAGCAGGGCAGGGAGTGAAGTGAACTGCAACGAGAGGAGAGGTTAGAATGCAAACAAAACAGGAAGTGCGCCAAAATAAAAGCATGCAACCGGAAACTATAAGATTAACATTTATACTTCCTGACAGTACGCCTGGTGTGGAGGCAGGGAAGTTGCACAGGCTTTGCTGAATACCTCCTTAAGGTCGTGGTAGCAGGAAGGCACATTTGACAGGTCTGGCGGTGCAGAAACAGAGGGATGAAATATGAACTGGCAACATGAGGAAGGGAGGACACACATTATATACTCGAGGGGAGGGATCAACGAGACACAGGTGGACACAATCAGGGGCGGGGCTACAATCAGACACAGGTGAGGTGAAGGAAAGTAGGTCAGTGGGCGGAGACACACCGGGGCAGGAAGTGCTGTGATCTGATGTAGGGGATGATGACTGAGAGATGAAGAATATGTAATGTGATCATGAAAATATTGGTGAATCCACAGTTTTCCATCCTTCCAGAAACTGATTGTTTGACCTCTCAGGGCTCTAAGTGGTGAGACTCTTCATTTCCAACCAGCCTGGTGAATCTCACCACATACCGACCCAGTCTGGTCCTGACCAGATGAAGGTTTCTGAGGTCAGAGACCTGGTCTTTCTCTGGCAGAGAAGTGGTGAAACACAGACACATGATGGAGGCAGAACAATCTGGTTCTGACATCACAGTGGACATGAGCTGTGTAAGATAAGATAAGATAAGATGAAGCTTTATTAATGCTTTATTGATGCTTCACTAACATGTTCTAGGGGCAGGAAGCTGGTGACATGAATTCAACCAAAGAAGTTAAAATAGCTGCTGGTTGTAGACCAGAACCTTCTCTGATGCTGATCAGGTCATTATATCTGTCATCAATACTTTACATGTGTATGTTATTCATGAATTATAGGTGATCTTAAACATAAAGTTGGGTGAGCACTAATCACTAATGCCTAGTTAATGTTATACTGGAGATGGAAACATGCATCGAGGTGACACGCCAGCCATCCAAAAACGAAGGTGTCCGAGGAACCAAAGAGAGCCACTGAGGGACAGAAACTATATATATATATATATATATATATATATATATATATATATATATATATATATATATATATATATATAAAACTATTCAACTCACTGTTCACCATGATTAATTAAGATAAGATAATAGATTAAGAGATAAGATATTCCTTTATTGGTCCCACAGTGGGGAAATTCACAATTGTTAATCTGCTCAATGTAATAACGCTACACTGAAACGAGAGGGAGGTTAGTGATGCCATATTTTTTCTTTTTCTTTTGGTAACTTATAACTACTAGTGAGTACTAGGGCTGCTTACAGGCTACTTCTTTGACTAACAGCAGTACTAGCAGTCTAGCACTACTGATACTGATACTAGTTCTAGTATTATTGTTAACACTGTCACTGCTTCATCTTTACTGTTATCACAAATACTGTACCTACCTTGCGACTATTATTTCTGTGAGCACCGCTGCAGCTGTTACTAGTGCTACTACTGCTATTTTTGTAATAGTAGTCAGATAGATTTGAACTCTTATCTATCTCTGAAAAAAAAAACATTATAAACAATAAGGGGGAAATGACAGCACAGACTGGCTAAAAGACAAGAAAATGTGTTAACCAATCTTTCACTCATAGACACAAAACTGGGGGCGGCAGTAGCTCAGTCTGTAGGGAGTTGGTTTGGGAATCGGAGGGTCACCGGTTCAAGTCCCGACATGACCAAGAACTGAGTGTGAACTGGTAGCTGGAGAGGTGCCAGTTTACCTCTTGGGCACTGCCGAGGTGCCCCTGAGCAAGGCACCAAACCCCCAACTGCTCGGGGCGCTTGTCAGGAGCAGCCCCCCCACTCTGACATCTCTCCATTGATGCAGGTCTATGGGTCCTGTATGTGCATGTATGTGTTTCAGGTCTGCATGTACTGTGTAAAACAACTGAGTGTAAAAAATTGAAAAAAAAAAAAGAATCTCCCCATTGTGGGACTAATAAAGGAATATCTTCTTCTTCTTCTTCTTCTTAAAACTGTCTGTCTGGCCGCATTGTCTTGTGTGAACACTAGAGGGGGCTGTTAATCTGATTAACAGCATTCCCCTTATGATAATACTGAATTTGCCCCCTCCTAAAACACCATCAACATTATTTACAGAAATGCATGTGACCAGAGGGTCACATCATTAAATGTTTTTTCCTGGGACCAAAATCTAGACCCACAAAAAGTGAATCAAATAAAGACGTGGGAGTACATTTATTCATAGACGCTTGTTGAAGACAAGTATTCAAGAGAACGATGACTGGTTATAAATGATGTAGTAAGAAAGCAACGAACCAAGGTGCATTAAGAATTTGCCTCCGGTGATTAATAAAGGTTCATCTTATCTTATCTTATCTTAAGAGACTAAGGAAGGCCTGGTGTTCCTCTGTGTGTACACTGTGGAGGACCAGCACATCGCTGCTGCTCTGAAAGGCTCAGCGTTGGTCAGCGGCAGCAAACAGTAATCCGGTGATATCAGGGAGCTTTTCTATGGTTAGGGACTCGTCGTCTAGGTTTATGGTCAGGACCAGCTGCAGTCTGTGGAGGCTGTACAACGGATTCATTTTCACTGTTTGCTTCCCCTGGTTCAACCGATGTTTCTTTGACTTTCTTTGTAAGGCGGTGGATATCGGACAGATGGCGTGGCAGTCCTCCCCGCAGGGTGGCGCCCACACCCGCAGGGTGGTGCCCACACCCACACCTGCTGCTGTGGGCTGCTTCCTGCAGCTGGGTGGGTTCGGGCTGATTCCCACCGCGCAGGGACACGGGATGTGGCGGGAACTCACTCCTCACTACAAACACAACCGACATCTACGTCATCTGCTCCCTAAGGTGGCTGGCGACGTCACACGTGTGACATTCAGGATCATCGGAATATAGGGCTATAGCACAGACACGGTTCGTCCACTGAGACGCTGTAAACAGGGCTGGAAGGAGCCCTGAAGAGATGGCCGACAGACTCTCAGGACTGACTGAGGATGATTATTATTGTTGAAATTCAAACGTCAGACAGCAGTTTTCTCAGATGGGAGTGTCGGGGAGCGGTGAAGCGTAAAACAAGACATCAGCTGACAGCTGTTCAGTCAGCCACATCCCTTTATCATCGTTTACTCCTCCCTTTGACAACCAGCGCATCGCCCCACCGTCACCTTTAAAAACCACCAGTTCACGCCGCAGTCTGGTGACGGTTCCACCCATCAACAGCCCGTTCATGTCCCTTGCTTCACGTATAATATTTCCAACTGCACCTGAAGGCAGCGGGAGGCAGGAGGAGGAGACAGCGGCTGAAAACAGCGACCGAGGAGGAGGCGACACAACCGGAGCCGTCTGATAACGACGCTCCTCTCGGCTCGGTTAGCGCTATTCTGCGATATATTGGCGCTACAGTTAAAGCCGCATAGAAGCGCGTCGTTTAGCTGCGATGGTGATACCGCCAGCGCGTCGTCGAGTGTGTCAGAAACGGAAGAAATGCGCCAGTAGCTAGCTCGGTTACCGCGAAGACAAAAGGGCATCTCTCCGTCTGTGACCGAGCAGCCCGTTCAGATCTTCGGATGACAGTTGGTGTGTGAGCCGCTGTGAACCAGCTCGGCGGAACCTCCCGCTGACCATCCGCCCCGCTGACCATCCGCCCCGCTGACCATCCGCCCCGCCGGTCCCGGGTACAGCAGCAGCAGGAGACGGGAAGCACCGACCCGTCAGAATGAAATTCACAGAGCATCTCTCGGCTCACATCACCCCGGAGTGGAGGAAACAGTACATCCAGTATGAGGTAGGTCAGCCCATTAACGCTGCTCTCTGCTAGCCGCTAGCTAACTGCCGTCCGGCGGCGGGTCCGTCCGGTTTCATGGAGCTTCTTTCTGGCCAGGACCGTCTGAATCTAGGTGGAGATGGCTTCCTCGTCTCATGACGTTACCCAACAGGAAGAGCGGAGCTGCTTCTATCGCTAACAAAGCAGCAGCCTGTTACTGCTGGCTAGCTAGCCAGGTTGGGTTAGCCAGGTTAGGTTAGCCAGGTTAGGTTAGCCCGGTTGGGTTAGTCAGGTTGGGTTAGTCAGGTTAGGTTAGCCCGGTTGGGTTAGCCAGGTTAGGTTAGCCAGGTTAGGTTAGCCTGGTTGGGTTAGCCAGGTTAGGTTAGCCAGGTTAGGTTAGTCCGGTTGGGGTTAGCCAGGTTGGGGTTAACCAGGTTAGGTTAACCAGGTTGGGTTAGCCAGGTTGTGTAGTCGGTAGCTCCGCAGGATGCCTCCTCAGTCACACCGGGCTGTGGGGAGCTGCTGTCCGCCGGCCTGCGGAGCCCCGTGTCGGTCCTCTAGGCTGCACGGACACAAAACATTTGGCTGAGTCATCATTTATCGAGCAAACGTTAGTCAATCTGTCTGTCCTCAAATACCTAACGCTGCCCAGCTCCGCAGTCCGGCTGGCGGTGTGTTATGGTGAGGAGGGCCGGGGTCACCCGGTGACCGGGGGGTGACCTAGTAATGCTGCTCACATTTTCAATTTCACCTTTATTTTTATGGTGCTTTAATTCATAAAGTACAAACAGTATGAAACACATTTACCTTAGAGCCAGGATACTTTACTTTGGTATCCAAGCCCACAGTCATGAAGCGCCAGTCAGAGCTGTAGCCAGCGGATCTGTGTGCTGGACAAAGTTCATTACAGTAATCAACTTTAATCAATTTGTAATCGGGGAAGAATCTGGGTAATGTAAAAGGTACATAGAGGTCCACAGTCAGCGCGGAGGGCTGACGTTCATCAGGTAAACTGTCCCACAACAGGTGTTACCTGTTAACTGTCATACATGGAGGTAAAACCGAGTCTTATCCAGCCTGACTACAAACCCCGATACCAGACCCCCATTTATGAATACATAAGTCAGTAGGACCACAATGCAAGCAACAAACACACAACACAACAAAAGCCAGTGTTCCTCACAGTCCATGACAACACAGGTAGCTCAGTCACTATCCCTGTGTCAGCGAACAGGAGTCCTCCCACCGGGGCTGGCACCATCCAAATCTACACCTGTCTGATTCATTTCAGGAAGTTACTGCTTTTAGTATTGTCTCCTGAGTAACATCACATCAGATCTGTTGTGTTCCTTAACAAATAAGCCGACTGCCGCAAGCTTAACTGAGAAAGTATTAAAGGTTGGAGGGTCGGTGTGGATCTGACCTCCACCCTCCATGTTAAATCCAGCAGTAAACACTACACATCCAGTAAAGTATTAAAGGGTGGAGGGTCGGCGTGGATCCGACCTCCACCCTCCATGTTAAATCCAGCAGTAAACACTACACATCCAGTAAAGGTGGAAACACTTTGGGTTTCACACATAATATAATAATAATGGTTAATTAATTAGTTAAAATAATTAATAATTTAATAATGACTGATATATGTGATGTCAAGACATCTATGACTACAGGTATACTGAAAATTCAACATTTTTACTGGATTCATTTAGATATTTTCCAAAGTAAAAGTCAATAGAAGTGTATGATTCAAATTTTTCCCATGGTGTAGTGTTAAAAAACGTGAACAAAAATCACAATAAATCCTAATAGCTTGTAATATAGAATCGCAATACATGTCGAATTGGCACCCAAGTGTACCACCATACTACCGGTCTTCCCGAATACAGACGTTCCCTGAATCTGAAGCAGAGTGACCCCTCTCCACTGAGGAGCAGCTCCGGACTTTGAAGGGCATGGTGGCCTAAAGGCAGGTAGATCCAGCAGGTAAAGGTGTGTGGCCTATTAGATGACAGTGTTTATGGCACGCTGCTTGGGGTTGACAGGATAACGGTGGACACGTCCTGGATAGCAAATAATGTGTTAATGCACATTTGTTTTAACGCCACTAATTCCTATAATGGATGAAAGAAACTTGGGATTTTTAGGTTGTAGTGGCTCAGTTAGCTCAGCTAGATGAAGATACTGGTATCTTATCAAACTAGAAGACCTAATGAATCCACTGGTACCAACCAGGTCATACCGGCTCATCATGAAGGCGGCCACATTATGCTCTAAAGTAGCATTAAAATAAATTTGCTTTAATGCTTTATTATTGCATTAATATTGTGCTCACGCTAACTTTGACAGCCCTAATACACACACATACATATTTACATATACATACACGCATACGTACGAGTGTGTGTGTGTGTGTATACACACACACGCACACACATATATATGTACACACACATATACATATATACACATACATATATACATAAATGATACACATATAAATATATACATTTATGGTGCAGCTAGGAGGCCAGTTTCAATTTGAACAGCGTTTCATTTATTCACCAAAATAAGTGGACAGTTTGCCTGAACAGCAGCAGAGTATTTCCTCACAGTAAATCCTGACCTGTACGAACAGACGCCACGATGAACCATGAAGAAGAGTCCACCAGACCACGTAGCTCTGACCGCAGACGGATGGACGTCCAGGCTGAATGAGGACAAACTGGTCTTCTAGCAGAAGGACATGAAGACAGGATGAACAGAGCAGAGCTGATCTGGATCAGTGGGTGTCTGCTTTATGATGCTCTTTATGTTGATGGTCTGAACCTGTAATTAGTTTGTATTTATTAATTATTTTGAAATAACACAGTGGCTCTTGTTCCTCATGTTCACCTCGTTGCTGTCGTTCAGACAAACTGTCCTGTATTTTGGTGAATAAATGAAAAGCTGCCTCCTAGCTGTACCATAAATACCGTTTACCGCTGTACTTTACCAAACCAAAACTGTGACCCCAAACCGTGAACCAAAGTGAACCGTGAATTTTCTGAACCGTCCCACCGCTGCTACCTAAGCGCTAAGTTTGCATCGGGGTGAAACATTCTCCATTGTTGTGTGTGGTGAGGACAGATAGCAGGAATGCAGCGGTTAGCTGCTGCCAGGGTTCCTCCCTCTCTGTACCTGAACACCACTGGCGGCGTCGTTTGGAGGCTGCAGTGTTCTCAGTCATTGTCGGAGCTCTGCCTAGTCACATATTGCTACAGCTCAGTGTGACTGCAGTGCCACCGAGTTCACCACCGTACCGAAACCTGCCGTGTTGTGGCAGTAAGTGACTTGGAAATAACAATGAATTGTCTGTTACATATTTAGATTATTTATTCACTGGTTCATTTGTGCTCTGGTGTGTTTATCCAGCCAGTATGAAGCAGATCTAAGCTTTCTGGCTCAATGTCAGAAGCAGTCAGTCATGTCCTCTGCACTCGCGACACATGGTTCTGGTTCTAGTCCCTTTGGCAGCACAGTCGCATCAAGCTTTGCGTTCAGGTCTTTTTCGGCAGTCAGGAACACAGTCTGTTGAACAGCCTCAGCAGTGCTGTTCAGTGTCATGTCAGCCTACCGCTGCTTTAAAATTCACCCCAGTTTATCTCCAGAGGTCCAAACAATAACCAGATCAACTAATGATATTACCAAAACCAAACTGCCTCTGGTGTATTAGAAAGCCTCTCGACTAGGCTCGCGCAATACGAGGAAAATCTTATGTGTGATGACCTTGTTCAGTGTTAAGATGACTGACTTATGATCAATTAATATTGAAGTGATCATATTAGCTCTACTGATGTCAGCCTGGTTGGTTTAAAGTCAGAACCAGATCATTAATTGAATATTTAAATCCAGCTAGGACTCATGTTGTTTCTAGAGCAGCAACAGTAATGTTGACAACAGCAGAGTCACCATAGAAACTCATTAATATCTGACTGGAGACAATCTGACAGATCAATAAAATCAATCAGATTCCTGAGTGAAGTTTATAAAGATTGAAGAACACAAACATCAGTCAGTATCAGTCCTTCCTCTTGTCCTCTGTCCGTCTGTCCTCTGCAGTGATTGTAGTTTCAGATTTTTGTTACTGATTGTTAGTGATTGTTGTTTCTGATTGTCGTTAGTGATTGTTGTTTCTGATTGTCGTTAGTGATTGTTGTTTCTGATTGTCGTTAGTGATTGTTGTTTCTGATTGTCGTTAGTGATTGTTGTTTCTGATTGTTAGTGATTGTTGTTTCTGATTGTCGTTAGTGATTGTTGTTTCTGATTGTCGTTAGTGATTGTTGTTTCTGATTGTCGTTAGTGATTGTTGTTTCGGATTGTCGTTAGTGATTGTTTCTGATTGTTGTTAGTGATTGTTGTTACTGATTGTTGTTTTTGATTGTCGTTTCTGATTGTCGTTTCTGATTGTCGTTAGTTATTGTCATTAGTGATTGTTATTAGTGATTGTCGTTTATGATTGTTGTTACTGGTTGTTGTTAGTGATTGTTGTTGCTGATCGTTGTTAGTGATTGTTTCTGATTGTTGTTAGTGATTGTTGTTACTGATTGTTGTTAGTGATTGTTGTTACTGATTGTTATTAGTGATTGTCGTTTATGATTGTTGTTGCTGATCGTTGTTAGTGATTGTTTCTGATTTTTGTTAGTGATTTTTGTTACTGATTGTTGTTAGAGATTGTTGTTTCTGATTGTTGTTAGTGATTGTTTTTACTAATTGTTGTTAGTGATTGTTGTTACTGATTGTCGTTACTGATTGTTGTTACTGGTATTTGTTAGTGATTGTTGTTTCTGATTGTTGTTACTGGTATTTGTTAGTGATTGTTGTTACTGATTGTTGTTAGTGATTGTTTCTGATTGTCGTTAGTGATTGTTTCTGATTGTTGTTAGTGATTGTTTCTGATTGTCGTTAGTGATTGTTTCTGATTGTTGTTAGTGATTGTTTCTGATTGTCGTTAGTGATTGTTTCTTATTGTCGTTAGTGATTGTTTCTGATTGTTGTTAGTGATTGTTTCTGATTGTCGTTAGTGATTGTTTCTGATTGTTGTTAGTGATTGCTGTTTCTGATTGTTGTTTCTGATTGTTGTTAGTGATTGTTTGTGATTGTCGTTAGTGATTGTTTCTGATTGTTGTTAGTGATTGCTGTTACTGATTGTTGTTTCTGATTGTTTCTGATTGTTGTTAGTGATTGTTTCTGATTTTTGTTAGTGATTGTTGTGATTGTTAGTGATTTTTGTTACTGATTGTTGTTAGTGATTGTTGTTTCTGATTGTTGTTAGTGATTGTTTCTGATTGTTGTTAGTGATTGTTTATTATTGTCGTTAGTGATTGTTTCTGATTGTTGTTAGTGATTGTTTCTGATTGTCGTTAGTGATTGTTTCTGATTGTTGTTAGTGATTGCTGTTTCTGATTGTTGTTTCTGATTGTTGTTAGTGATTGTTTGTGATTGTCGTTAGTGATTGTTTCTGATTGTTGTTAGTGATTGTTTGTGATTGTCGTTAGTGATTGTTTCTGATTGTTGTTAGTGATTGCTGTTACTGATTGTCGTTACTGATTGTTGTTACTGGTATTTGTTAGTGATTGTTGTTACTGATTGTTGTTACTGGTATTTGTTAGTGATTGTTGTTACTGATTGTTGTTAGTGATTGTTGTTTCTGCCTAATATATATATAGAGATATTTTTTTTTTTTTTCTGGTGCTTCTTTCCAGAGCAGTGTGGAATGGACTCTGGTTTCCTCAGCTCCAGCAGCGTCTGGATGCAGAGCAGATGAGCTTGTTGTTTCACCCAGCTGTTCATGTGGCCCTGGGCCCAGCTAGCTTTAGTCCTGTGGAGATGTGGGACCCAGCCTGGCGGTTTACAGAGCCCTGCTGACCAGCACTGCTCCACACATGTCACGTTTCCTCGTTGCAGCTGTGTTAGCTCGACAGCTCCTGAACTGATCTGCTGTCAGGGTTTTTCCTGGGTTTGCTGCACAGCTTTTGGGGTTATAATAACATATAGAGAGCTTTTAGCCTCGACATCGTTCCCACCTCCAGCCCCTTCAGCCACCCCAACCTGCTCATTTTCCAGTTGTGCACCTGAACCAGCTAATGCTCAAACCCTGATCCAACACTGAGCTCCTTTGTTTTCACGCTGGCCTGGGGTGTTTCAAGCATGCCTTAGTAGAGTTCATGTCTTAAGCTCAGATTATTGACATTTTAACAGTGTGAAACTTCTTTCCTGGAGTTTTAGCTGCAAACATCTTAGCTATCAGCTATCATGATTCAGCCTGGACAACAGAGCAGACTCTACTGCCTACTGACTGACAGACTGGCATTTTCCAGTCCAATATGTGATGGAGGCATCTTTATTTAACTTCTGATTCTGTGACTACTCGACAGGAACTGTAAAAATATAAATACCTGGTGGCCGTCTGTATGACTCAGCCAACTCGTGTCTGTTGCACTCAGTCAGGCTCTGAGATATTTTAGTAAAAATCCAGATGTTTATGTTAGGGAAGTTTTAGCATGAAGGACAGAACTTGTAGAGAATGAGAAACATCTTGGTGAGCGAGTGAGTGACATCTTTTCATTGAAAACCCAAAGATATATTATTTAATTTCATATCATAAATAACAAAGACAAGTGGCAAGTCTTCACACGTGAGAAGCTGGAACCAGCATTTTTTGTCATTTTCTCTTAACCTAGCATAAAACAGCTAATCAGTTATCAAAACGGTTGCAGATTAATTTTCTCTCAGTCGACTTATTGATTAATTGCCTAATTGTTCCAACTTCAGACAAGAGTAATGACTTGAGCGAGTCCTAAGGTGTGACCTTAGAGGCAGTTTATGACAACACGGAGCTGCCACAATGAGAAAATAAATCTCACATAATGTTGTGAAAGAAACGCTTTGTCATTATACAGCTGTGCTCATAGCTTACAAACCCTGGCAGAATTTATGGTTTCTTGGCCATTTTTCAGAGAATATGAATGATAATTTTTTTCAATAATTTTTCCACTCATGGTTAGTGGCTGGGTGAAGCCATTTATTGTCAAACAACTGTGTTTACTCTTTTTAAATCATAATGACAACAGAAACTTCCCAGGTGACCCTGTAAACTCTGAGCACAGCTGTAACAAGAGAAGCCCTTCAGTCTTCCACCTGAGAAAGGTTTCCTGTTATAGCTCCTGAGACTTGGAGAATAGTCCTCGGGTTTTTCCTCCCGCCAGCTCTATGTGTGCTCTGATGAAGGTCTGACAGACCGAAAGCTTAGTATTAAAGAATCAAGTGGATCTTAGTGTGTGGAAATCTTTTCAATCATCGTTTGGTCCCACCAGCTCTTGAAATAACTGTGACGGATGTCTTTGTGGAAAACGCTGTTTTCTAACAAGTGTTGCACTTGGTAGTTTTCTGTCGTTTGTACCTGCAGTTGCGGCTTTAAGCCGCTGTGTTGCCGCTGTATTATAATCAGCACAGTTAACCAGGGAAGGCACTGCCAAAACTACCAAAGAAGAAGAAAAGCGACATCTGTTTTCAGCTGGACCGCAGCAAGCAAAGCGCCTGGTAGCGTCCTCACCGTCACTGCAAAAACATCACTGAAGAACACAAATCTTGTTTTCTGCGGTTCGCTGTTTTCATAGCGAAGAGTTTTAAATGCCAGCTGGTGTTTATGAATGCTGCTTTTTACACCATGAATGGTTCCATAATGAATCGACACTACGTTTACACTGTCAGCGGGTGGGCTGGCTCGCCATCACCGCTCGCATGTCCTCCACGATGGTGCGTGGCGACCAGCTCTGGTTCGGCTTGGAAAGGCCGGGGGGTGAAAGTGGCTCGCCGGGATGTGGACTGGTGCTCGCTGTGGCCTCTCTCTGCACGGAGGGATGGGCCGCCTTTCTGCAGCCATGAGCCTTAGTAAGATCTGTTACTTAAGTTAATGTAACACCACAGTGAAAAAATACTCTGTTACACGTAAAAGTCCTGCATTCAATATGTTACAAGTTGGTGGTGGTGTTGTAAAGTACAAAAGCATTACTTGTATTACCAAGTATTAAGTACCGTATTTTTGCACAATAAGGCGCACCGGATTATAAGGCTCACTATCAATGAACGTGTCTGGTCATTATCGAGTCAGTCTGGTCATTATCGAATCCGTCTGGTCATTATCAGAGTCGGTCTGGTTGCTGTTACTTAGCTGTTCAGTGATGATTCCTGCCTTCATGATCCATTGGCAGATAGTGGAGAAACTGGCCCGGCGTTGCCTCCCTGTCTTGGTGAATGTATGTTGGCACCGATATCTAGCAGTTGGAGCTCTTTAGTTCATCCGCCCGGAATGACGGCGAGCTCC
Source organism: Pterois miles (assembly GCA_947000775.1). Classification (NCBI taxonomy): domain Eukaryota; kingdom Metazoa; phylum Chordata; class Actinopteri; order Perciformes; family Scorpaenidae; genus Pterois; species Pterois miles. Next base: position 194,417 of record CAMQGK010000627.1, on the reverse strand, counting down.
GAAGTAGTTTTCTTCACTTTGGTTCTGACAGTGTTGGTGAGTACCATAATGCTCCGACAGTCCATCCAGCGGTGCAGCTTCGTAGCTACCAAAGTCGTAATAAAACATTTTGACAGATTTTTGACGCCCTGAACCACATGAAACTGGTTCGAGGTCAGTAAACTCAACCAGAACTGATGCATACAGTAAGGTGAGCCGGATTATAAGGTGCACTGTCCATTTTTGAGAAAATTAAAGGATTTTAAGTGTGAAAAATACAGTATTACCATTTCAGAATAAAATATATAATGGGAATGTAATTATGATGCATGTGTTCTTGTTCTACTTAACAATTATACTACCTAATAACATATAGTTTATTAGTGGAGTTATATTTAGGATTAAGATTCTGAATCTGCAAAGTAGCTAGTAATTAAAACTGTCAAATAAATGTATTGAAGTTAAAAGTACAATATTTCTCTCTGATGTAGAGGAGGAGAAGTGGTCAACGAAGTAACATAACATGGAAATAATCAAGTAAAGTCCACGAACCTCAACACTGTACTTAAGTACAGTGTCTGCCTTAATGTACTTGTACTTGTTACAGTCCCCCACTGCTAGAGCACAAGATCTTTCAATAGATGCACCAGACTGATGCATTTAACTTAAAAATGTACTAAAAAATCTTGTCTATCATAAGGTCCCATAAAATCCTGGATGGTGCCACCTCCGCCAAATTTTGAGCCAGGAAAAACCCTGATTCCAGTTTCCAGTTTTGATATTGCAGTGTGATACTTGTTTCTGTTGCATGTGATGGCATTTTGCTCACACTGATACATTACTGCATTACTGGCCTAGTACACTGCTGACATCTAATGAGCTCAGATGGAGCTCTGGCTGGAACCAGCCGTCGACATTAGTCTGGCTTCAGCTCTGCCAGCTGTGAGCTTGTGGGTTGGATTTAAGGATCATTCACTGTGATTCTGCAGCACAGGTTTGCACCACCAAATGCAGCTGTAGCCTAGTCCACTTACAGTGCTTGCCTACCATTACCTCGGGGTAGCGGCCCGCTATACAACATTATGAGTACTTTAAATTGAGGTACTTTAAGTATACTTTGATGCTAATACTTTTGTAATTTTACTTTGATTTTGAATGCAGGACTTTTACTTGCAGCAGAGTATTTTTACTCTGTGGTCATTCTGAGCAGCTCTGGTGTCGTGCTGTGGGCTGTGGAGTAAATGGAGAATACTAACCTGTAGCCTTTGTCCACAACACATGGTCCAGTTATTGATCTGTAACCGTGCACCATGTTTTGAGCCACTATCGGTCATCATGCACACCAGATGTGCTTCTTGTAGCCTCTTGCAGTTATTTCCCAGGTGTGCTAGTTGGGGAAAAGGAGGTCTGGAGGCATCTGCATAGATTCCTCTCATCATGAATGAAGTGGTGAGTGAGGCAGATGTATGGCTCACTTCTCAAGATGAAAAAACACAAACCTTTACCAAAGTGATGGAGAAAGAAAGGATCAGCAGCTCATCTGTGGAACCTGGTGGAGGTAATGTCCTGGTTGGGCTGCATGGCTTCTTCTGGGACGGATCAATGATCTTCATTGATGATGGCAGCAGCTACATGAACTCAGAGGTCTACAGAAACATTTAGTCTGACAGTTTAAAGAGAGATGAACCAAACTGATCAGGAGATCCAGACAACGAGCCAAAACCCCCTGAGACCACGAGGAGTTCATCAGGGGAAGAGGAGGAAGGTTTTAGACTGGACCAGTCCACCTGCAGACTGAAACCCTGTTGATCAGCATTTTACCTGCTGAAGAGGAAACAGCTACTGAAAGAGGCTGTGGAGAAAGACTGGAAAAGCACCACAGAAGAAGAACGGAAAGGTTTGGTGATGTCAGAGGGTCGCAGGCTTGATGCAGTTATTACAACTAAATATGAAGTATTATTGACTGTAATCTATCTGAAGTCTATCTGATCCTGGACTGTGGATCACTGTAAAATGTGGAGTTCTGTTACAGGTGGTGCTACCTGCTGAGTGGTGGATCAGATCTAGATGGAAATACCTGAATAGAAGCTGAAACCCTGATCTGTGGTCTCAGATTCATCTGGTGATGTTTCAGTGTTCAGTAGAAATAAAGGAGTGGGCCTCATTGGTCCAGTAGTTTCAGAGAGGACTGTTTGCCATTGGCCTGAGGTGATTTTTTTGTTCTTTCACAGATAAGCTCTTAATTTTTTTTTCCTTGTCAGCATTTTACTGCTGTTGAGGTCTGCGCACAACGACATTGGTGGAAAGTCGTGCTGCAGCAGCCTGAGTTCATGGGAAGTTAGTTTGCTGATGGTAGCTGGTTTCAGTTGGAGCGATGAGGAGAGCAGCTGACAGAAAATAAGGGTGAACCAACAATCCTGTGTTTCTGCTTGCAGTCAGCAGACAGTTAGAGAAGGGTCTGTGAAACACCGACAGACTGAATTAACTTTAACCCTTCTTTTAACAGAATCAGGACAGCCCATGGCCGATATCTGATGCCTTCATAATAACAAAGTTTATCAACTTCAGTAAAGATTTATTGAACAACACCTACGGTCTTATATTTTACATGTATAAACTCAATATTGAATACATGAAACAGATCAAACACATCAAAATCAAAAACAATAAACTTTGTCAAATAAACTTTGGGATGAAAAAAATGATGTTTTTGTGCACTTAGCATTTATCACATTTCGAGTCAAACAATGTGTAAACCTCCATAAATAAAGACCACACCTGCTCTACAGCAGCAACACCAGGCTGCCCACTGATGAGCCTGCTCGGAAATCGGCCGATGCCAACCATGAAAAAGTGTCAATTAATTGGCCAAGCGATTAATCGGTCAACCTCTAGTTAGCACCAAAGTTAGCGACAACTTTGGCCCAGGCTCACCTAATTAGACTGACTTTAAGGTGAGCGGCTGTTTTCCTTCAAGTCGCTCCTCTGAGGTTTCTTCACTTTTTATGGATTTATTTATCTTGAGTTTTGATGCAACTTTTGAAGCTACTTTGGACAGTGTCTTCTGGTAAGGCACTGAAGTAAAATGTTTGACATTAAGAACATTAACATTGCAATCGGTTGCAGAAAAGCTTCTGCAATTTCACTCAGAGCTCTGATCTCAGAGGTCAAATTCAGGACTTGGTGTGACTGAGAAAGGCATCCTCTGCATTCGACCCGCTGGACGTTTAGGAGCAGTGTGAAGCCCCAGTAGCCAGAGGGCAGCGTCAGGGGTAATAATAATTAATATAACTAAAGCAGGGGCAGCTTGGAGGACGAACCTCCACCGAAGCTGGAGAACATGCACCCAGGCCAACACCCAGCCACTCCAATGAAAATAATAAATGAACCATAGCCAAAAGGAATCATAAAAATATTACATTTTTCATATACAGTACTTACAATTGGCACATACAGTTGTGGTCCAAAGTTTCCATCCACTTGTAAAGAACATACTGTCATGGCTGTCTTGAGTTTCCAGTTATTGATTTTTCTCTGATAGAGTGATCGGATCAGATACTTCTTTGTCACTAAAACATTGATGAAGTTTGGTTTTGTTATGACTTTATTATGGGTCAACTGAAGATGTGAGCAGATGTGCTGAGTCAGAAATATACATACAGCAGTGCTAATATTTGGTCACATTTGGCCATTTTCACTTCAGTTCAGCACTTGTGGGATCCATCCACCAGCTTCTGGTGAGTCTGTGACCCCTCCTCTGGACAGAACTGGTGCAGTTCAGTTAAATTTGTTGGTTTTCTGACTCTGACTTGTTTCTTCAGCATTGTCCACGTGTCCTCAATAGGGTTTAAGTCAGGACTTTGGGAAGGCCGGTCTAAAACCTTAATTCTAGCCTGATTGAGCCTTTCCATCACCACTTCTGATGTGTGTGTGTTTTGACCTGTGGTCCAGCAGCATCTGATTCCTGGCAGATCTGCTTGTTGGTGGTTCTCGGTCGACTCTTCACCCTCCTGACCAGTTTTCTCTCAGCAGCAGGCGATAGCTTGCATTTCCGTCCTGATCGTGGCGGTGACAGAACAGTGCCATGCACTTTATACTCACAAACAGTTGTTTGCACCTCTGGGACCTCTGACTTTCCTGACTTGTTCAAGTCAATGATTCGCTTTTTCAGATCCGTGCTGAGCACCTTTGACTTTCCCATTGCAGCGTTTGTCCATTGCAATGAGCCCTATTTAAATGGCCTGGTCAGCAGCTGTAGTCACCTCTGAAGAGGTTCAGAGGCCATGCGAGGAAGCTCATTTTCATTCACACACTTCCGAAGTCACCAGAAGTGCTAATTCATGTTGCTGTATGGATATTTCTGACCCAGCAGATCTGGTCACATCTTCAGTTGACCCATAATAAAGTCATAAAAGAACCAAACTTCATGAATGTTTTTGTGACAAAGAAGTATCTGATCCAATCACTCAATAAAATCAATAACTGGAAACTCAAGATAGCCATGACAAGAGGATGGAAACTTTGGACCACAACTGTAACAGGGTAGAGGTAGACCGGGTCGTCCACCAATCACAAGGTCGGCGGTTCGATCCCCGGCTCCTCCGGTCTGCTTGTCGAAGCTCCTGAAGGCTGAGCCATCAGTGTGTGAATGAGTATTTACAGTCGATCAGATCTTGATGGGCCGGTTGCATGGCAGCCTCTGCCATCAGTGGATGAATGTGTGTGATATGTAGTGTAAAGCACTTTGAGTGGTCGGACACTAGACAGGTCTGTTTACCATTTACTAAGTCCATCGCCTTGTTTCCACGTCTTTACTATGTAGATCAGTCACTGTGTTATGTGTGTGTAGATGCAACAACTATGCTCCGTGTTGCAGATGCAGCCCAAACACTAACTTCCTGTTATTACAGGTGACTCTTCCACCACTCATTGTCTCACACTCTCTGGGACTCTGTCCGCTAATGTTTCTGCAATGCATCAGTGAGTCTTAGCTCGCGTCTTTGAACAGTTCACAGTAGAGATGGGCACGGCTCAGGTAAACATCTGAACCGTTGGGTTCGCTAGTCACGGTTCGTTGAATGTATGTATCGCTCAGTTCATCTGAAACAGGTTATGAGGCTGATTATGAATTTTTTTCATCTCATTTATTGTCAGACTCAAAATCAAGGCCTATGGAAAGAGGCTGGACTCGGTGGACAGGTGTATGGGGTATAAGGCATGCACGGTGTAACTGAAGCTGAGGTCCTGCGTTTTGATTGGCTCAGTTTCTATGAGGAAGGACCAGATTTTGCTGCTCATGTCTCTTAACCACTCTGCTATGTTTACACTACTATGGCTGTTAATTCGTCACCTCACATTAGCTTACGGGCTAACAGCGAATGGTAAACACCTGTAAGTTGTTATTGCAGTTAGTTGAGTTGTGAATGACTGTAGTTCCTTCTAGTCAGCAGTGATCAGCGGTTGTTCAGGAGTTTATTGTGAAGGGAGGAACAGCAGCAGTGAAGAGGTGATGATTTGTTATTGACGAGGGTCCAAACTACAGAGCCTCCATGTTATTAATATATTATCCTCATAAAGTTTAGGAGCAACGTAACCCTCGACTACACAAGCTGAGACTAAAGCTGGCAGTAGGCTCTGTAGTCTGACTGTTAGGTTAGTTTGTCATGTATCTTAGTAGTAAACTAAAGCTGGCAGTAGGCTCTGTAGTCTGACTGTTTAGGTTAGTTTGTCATGTATCTTAGTAGTAAACTAAAGCTGGCAGTAGGCTCTGTAGTCTGACTGTTTAGGTTAGTTTGTCATGTATCTTAGTAGTAAACTAAAGCTGGCAGTAGGCTCTGTAGTCTGACTGTTTAGGTTAGTTTGTCATGTATCTCAGTAGTAAACTAAAGCTGGCAGTAGGCTCTGTAGTCTGACTGTTAGGTTAATTTGTCATGTATCTTAGTAGTAAACTAAAGCTGGCAGTAGACTCTGTAGTCTGTTTAGGTTAGTTTGTCATGTATCCCAGTAGTAAACTAAAGCTGGCAGTAGGCTCTGTAGTCTGACTGTTAGGTTAGTTTGTCATGTATCTTAGTAGTAAACTAAAGCTGGCAGTAGGCTCTGTAGTCTGACTGTTAGGTTAGTTTGTCATGTATCTTAGTCGTAAACTAAAGCTGGCAGTAGGCTCTGTCGTCTGACTGTTTAGGTTAGTTTGTCATGTATCTTAGTAGTAAACTAAAGCTGGCAGTAGGCACTGTAGTCTGACTGTTTAGGTTAGTTTGTCATGTATCTCAGTAGTAAACTAAAGCTGGCAGTAGACTCTGTAGTCTGTTTAGGTTACTTTGTCATGTATCTCAGTAGTAAACTAAAGCTGGCAGTCGACTCTGTAGTCTGACTGTTAGGTTAGTTTGTCATGTATCTCAGTAGTAAACTAAAGCTGGCAGTTCTGACTGTTAGGTAGTTTGCTATGTATCTCAGTAGTAAACTAAAGCTGGCAGTCGACTCTGTAGTCTGACTGTTAGGTTAGTTTGTCATGTATCTCAGCAGTAAACTAAAGCTGGCAGTAGGCTCTGTAGTCTGTTAGGTTAGTTTGTCATGTATCTCAGCAGTAAACTAAAGCTGGCAGTAGGCTCTGTAGTCTGTTAGGTTAGTTTGTCATGTATCTCAGTAGTAAACTAAAGCTGGCAGTAGGCTCTGTAGTCTGTTTAGGTTAGTTTGTCATGTATCTCAGTAGTAAACTAAAGCTGGCAGTAGGCTCTGTAGTCTGTTTAGGTTAGTTTGTCATGTATCTCAGTAGTAAACTAAAGCTGGCAGTAGACTCTGTAGTCTGACTGTTTAGGTTAGTTTATGTATTAGTTTTGAAGGACTGATGCTGACTGATGTTTGTGTTCTTCAGTCTTTATAAACTTCACTCAGGAATCTGATTGATTTTATTGATCTGTCAGATTGTCTCCAGTCAGATATTAATAGTTTCTATGGAGACTCTGCTGTTGTCAACATTACTGTTGCTGCTCTAGAAACAACATGTGTCCTAGTTGGATTTAAATATTCAATTAATAATCTGGTTCTGACTTTAAACCAACCAGGCTGACATCAGTAGAGCTAATATGATCACTTCAATATTAATTGATCATCTCAGTATTGATCAGTGTTATTGCTCATGGCGGATTGTCCTCATATGGTGCTGCCTAGTTTATGTTACTGCTGTTTAAAAAGCTCTAGTGCTGCTGACGTGATGCTGACCTTTTAGCTGATGGCCTGAGCGTGTAATTAGTTTATATTTTTGCAGTCCATGTACAAGCAGACTGTCCTCAGGTAAGCCCAGATGCCAGTGACTGAGCCATCCCATAATCATTAGGAGTATGAGCTCCTCCCTTCGGGACCACAGAGTCCCCAGCTGTAAACTGAACCCTTTCAGGAACTCATTTGTTCCAACCTCCATCAAATTCCTGAACAATGCTGCTTGAGGCTGAAGATCATGCAAACATATTTATAGTGCTTTTCCTGTGGTGAGCTCATCTTTTCTCTTATTGGTGTACGTATGTGTTGTATGGGATATGTGCAACACTGTTACAGCCGGGTGATATATTGTTTGTTGTCATTGTGGCTGTCAAGGCATTTATGGCACAGTTACTGATTCCAAGACAAATTTCCCAAAGTGGGACAATAAAATATATTGTATTGTATTATATTGTCTTTATTAATCCTGTTTAAATAACTCAGAGTCACTTTTCTTTTAGATCAGAAGTCCAGACATCAGATGTGACAATGAAGAAGAGTTTTGATCCAGATGTTAGTCTGCTGTTGAGAGACAAACAGCTGTTGACTGATTCTGACAAGTTAATGAAAATCATGTTTAAACTGAAGCTGGAAATCGGCCTCCTGCTGGACCAGAAATGAACCGAACCGAACCATGAATTTTATGAACCGTCCCACTTTGTTCACACGTGGCTCTCGAGCCGAGACATTGCAGATGTTCCTCTGATCTGGAGCTCCAGAAAGGATGAGGAGGAAAATCCCAGCTGGAGTTGTGTCGTTGTGAACCAGGCGTAACGGGCCCACGGTGGACTGACTTATCACACTGCCGTCATGATCTCAGGACATCTGCTGTGTTTTTTCTTTCTTTCTTTTTTCTTGTGTCTTTTGCAGTTTGCTGCGCTGTGCTGCTTCACTGTTGCAGTGAGTATAGGCTGGCTGCGTGGCCGATAGCATGACCTTGACGGGCTGGCTGGCAGGCTGGCACAGTGAGGCCATTGTGGTCTTGTGCTTCTGAAACACTGACTGACTAACCGCTCTGCTCTCTAACCGTTCAACGAGAGTATGAAAGGGAGCGACTGTCCTGCTGTCCTACTAGTACTTAATGAGACTGAATGACTGTTGTCTTCCCGCCGTCTCCACAGCAGAGACGAGCTGCAGCATACACTGCAGATTTACTGCCTGAGACTGTCTGGCTGCATCATCAGTACTGCATAATTACATGACGGAGGGAGAGCAACAAAGGCAAAAATTACATCAATGCATCTGTGCAGTGTCGACACATGTCGGCAACATCATTGTCAGAAAGCTGGCAACGACAACTAGATTTGCATTTCTGCCCATTGTGTTTGTCTGGACGGTGTGGTCCTGCAGTGTTCCCACATGATTTTGTGAGACGGTGGCAGATGGACCTCGGACCTTCCTGGGGGGGGCAGGGGGCATGTTTAGTGTGAAAATTTAGTGTATTTTAAATTAAATACATCAACGTGGGACACGCTGACAGCAAAATGAAGAGGCTAGATGTATGAGGATCGTTGTGCTGTTGTAAACAGTGTTGTGCTCCTGTCGTAGTGGAATGTAACTAAGTACTTTTTAAGTACAATGTTGTCCTTCACATGAGTATTTCCATTTTATGTAACTGTATAGCTCACTTCTACTCCACTACATGTCAGAGGGAACATTGTACTTTTAACTTCGTAACATTTATTTGACATGTATTTTACTACTCACAGACAGCAGCATATTAGGAAATTAATTATAATGTGTACATTGTGAACTCGTTTTAAACACATAACGCAACCAACCCTTTTTATTTAGGCCTGTTTATGAAGCTGTAGCTAGCAGCTAGTGAGCTAGCACTAGCAGCAGCCCTGATGAACCTGAGCAGTACTCCGTCACCTGTACTGGGATCCAGTGGTCCGATGTGCCGCTGCACTCTACCATATCCACCGCATCCCACCGCATCCCACCGCCTCCCACCACCTCCCACCGCCTCCCACCGCATCCCACCGCATCCCACCGCCTCCCATCGCCTCCCATCGCCTCCCACCGTCTCCCACCGTCTCCCACCGCATCCCACCGCATCCCACCGCATCCCACCGCATCCCACCGCATCCCACCGTCTCCCACCGCATCCCACCGTCTCCCACCGCCTCCCACCGCCTCCCACCGTCTCCCACCGCATCCCACCGTCTCCCACCGCCTCCCACCGTCTCCCACCACCTCCCACGGTCTCCCTCTCCACAGCTGAGCGGGGTCGAGGCTGCCTGGGGCTTGCGGCAGCGACAGGAGTCAGACCCTGGAGAGGATGGAGAAAGAGATCCGCTTGACTAGTGAAATCATCATCATAATAGTAATAATAATGATAATAAAATAAAAAAATCATTTATCTTCACACTTGTCAAACTTAAATGCAAAGCTCTTTCCAGATTAAAGATTTACAGGATTAAACCCCAGTGCCCCCCTGCACTGAGCTCATACATATAATAATAATATAATAAGAGAAATAAGTAAATAAAATGACAGTGGGTTGGTTTTCCTCCTGTCCCCACTAACTGCTACTGACTATTAACTATTACTATTATCACTTTCAAGTAGCAACTGCACCAGAACTGTCTTCAACAAATCATTTATGTAAAATTAACAATTATTTATGGTATAAGAATCTTTTTAAAATGTTTGAAATCACTATTAGACTCTATAATGTGAAGGACATGCAAATAAATGAAATACCGATTAGAAGAAAGAAAAGAAAAAAGAAAATGCCGTGATCTAGACCGACACGGGTCGGGCATGCAGGGAGGCGGGAAGAGGCCTAACAGTTGGGGATGGAGGCAGCCTCGAGGTCGACAAGATGTCCTGTTACATCGTCAGCCTCAGCTCCCTGTCCTCCTCTGGCAACTACTCGGTCTGCTCCTCCGGACTCCCCCGGACTCCTCCGGACTCCCCCGGACTCCTCCGGACTCCTCCGGACTCCCCGGACTCCTCCGGACTCCCCCGGACTCCTCTGATAGTCCTGATGTTGGTCCGGCCACACTGGCAGCAGCTCTCCGCCACTAAAAGCCCAGAACAAGAGACCTTTCCTACCACAGAATGAGAGAGACAGGAGGCTGCTTGATCACATATTGGTCATTTATTTTGGATTGCATGTATTTCTGCATTTTTGCATTCATTTTTTGCTTATAACTCTACACTTTTCTTGTTATAAACTTAAAGAATTTTTAATTTAACTTTGTATTTTGTTTCATTTTTGTATTTTTGCAAAGATCTTTTTTTCTACAGCTACGATCCTGCTCACTCAGAAATAATAGCATATAATCTCCAGCATTATTATTATTATGTTCCATTAGTGCCAGTCACATCATGAGTGACAGAGGTAGTTATTCATTGATTCTTCGTGTCTAATCTTCATAACAATTTTTGCCATTTAAACTGAGATTAAAGATATTTAAGCATATGTGCAATGCTCTAACAGACTGGCAGCTGTCTCAGTTATAGTGTTATGAAAATTAAGTTTGTAAACCAAACGACAAGCAGAGGTTTTATTCTGAGCTGAGGGGACTTGATGACGTGTGATATTTGAATGTGAGGGCAAAATCCATGAGTGCATAAAAGCGTAAACTTAAGATAGTGCTGAGAAACTCACTGATATCTTTAAATTCTCACACCAACATCCACTAATTAATGCACTTTGATACAGACTGAATGAGGGAATAAGGCAGTGTATCAGAAATAAGCCCAACGGTGAACTGGAGACAGTGAACGCAGCACCATGGCTGCTACAGTAACTCCCCGACGGTGAACTGGAGACAGTGAACGCAGCACCGTGGCTGCTACAGTAACTCCCCAACGGTGAACTGGGGACAGTGAACGCAGCACCGTGGCTGCTACAGTAACTCCCCAACGGTGAAATGTTGTCTGTCGTGCTCATGAACTGCTGCTGGCGCACCGCTACATGTGAGGCACTAATCTTGTCAGTAAACAGTTATTAATGGGTTATTAATGTTTAATAGCTCTTTAAATGCTGTTTATAATGCATCACTCTGAAGAATGTGTTTGTTTTTTTTTATGTATAGCATGATAACAAACAATCCATTTTAACTTGACAGTTCATCGTTTGTTGTGACAAAATGCTCCTGATTTTATGTAATAGGGCTTCGACGTTTTAAGCTCGTAACGTTTCACAAGATGAATATTTCTGCTTTCTCTCTTGTATCTGCAGGCTTTCAAAGAGATGCTGTATGCAGCACAGGACCAGGCCCCGTCTATTGAAGGTATTGATTACACTCACACATCAGTGTTAGCAGCTAATAATAACAAGGAGATGCTGTTGGGGTTGGAAACAGGAAGTTGAAATTGACAAAAAAATTAGCAGAAACCCTGTGAATGTGAAACACATTTGGATGCGTCTGTTATTGACTTAAAGGATCATACCGGTGTTTCTGCAGTAGATCGGCCATTAAATCCAATGTGCTTAAGTGGAGCTGTGATTTCTAAATGGGAGCTCCCAGTTCGTTTTAGAGCCGAACCGTCCCGCAGAGCCGTGAAACGTGGTTGTGTTGAGGTTAGCGTTTAGATCAGCCTTCACTGTTGTGGTTTAAGTCCAAGCAGTGTCATTGTGAATTTAACACCCTTCATATTGCAGCTGGAAGGAGAGGTGAGTTACTCTTCAGTTGTTTTCGTTGTGTTTTTGTTGTTTCGCCGGAGCTCCAAGTGTAATGGAGAGCACTGTGAAATATAAATAAATAAATAAATAAATATTCACCTCAGGGAAGTCGGTGTCTGCTGAGTCCACCTACCTATCAGCTCCCTTCACTGTTCTACAGTCATGTCAACCACAATATGCCAGTGAAATCATAGATCCCAGGCTGTCTACAACGCTCATTAAATATGTTTAGAAAAGAAAATCATGCCATTTAAAAAAATAGAATGTTATACAAAATATTGCCAAATTAAAATACAGGGATTTAGCCAACATATAGAAAATTAAAATAATAAAATTGTGTAGACAGGTGTGTAGTAATTTGAAAAATGAATAAACTGGATGTGAACAGCAATGTACCATGTAGGTAATGTGCATATAATATATATATATGTATAATATTTGACTGTGCTATCAAGGTCGGCATGTGCAGTTCTTTACCTCTCAGTTCCTTTTTATATGGGGTGACCTCGTCCTGCTTTATTGCTTAATTATGTGTCTATAAATACACAAACAACAGCCACAATATGACCAAAATCTGAGGCCTCAAAGAGTCTTAGAACGTCCTAGAAGCAGTTATTTTTCATCATGTAATGACAGGCACTACCCACTCTCACAATATGTCTTCTCTTTCATCTTATTTTGACAAAAGTTGGCAAAAGAGTTTCACCACTAAAGGGGCCCACAGAAATATGATGCAACAGAACATAAACTGGGCAAATCACGATCAGCCACTAAACAATATAACTTGTAAAGTAGAGTTTTCACCGGAGCATCAAAAAGACACAAACCTACCACACTGCCAAACCCAAACCATGGTATCGCTCACATACTGTACGTTCCTTCACAGGTCACTCGCTCTGCTTATGGATGTGATGGCGTCGCCGTGATACAGCAGCGTGGCCTCAGCCGGTCAGAGGTTCGCAGCTGCCAATCATCACGTCTCACCCCGCTTTCTATAGCATCAAATAACTCAAACGTATCAGAAAAATGAAGTCTTCAACATCCATCAGATGAAACCATATTTGGGAAAATGTATTTGTCGTGTAGTGTTTCGTTCGGCCCACGTCCGATCCGCTAACATGGAGGAGGTGGTTTATGACGGGCGGCGATGTGGATGCTCTCTGCAGTATACGGTCTGAGGTAGGCCGTTCAACTGTCTGTCCACTTCGGTGGTCACGATTTTTTGGTGGGCCTAAAATCTGTAAAAAAATGCTTGAGGGCTTTTATTTTGAAATGAAAGCAGGAAGTGTTTATTTCAAAATAAACCTTTATTTTTTTTCTCGTCTACATTTTATACAGATGCAGACGTTGAAACTGTTGTCATGTTGCTGGTATGATGTCAATATGCAGTCAGACGCTCGCCGCCAGTCTGCTGCTGTGAAACCGTGCGGTTCACGTTGAAAACCGACGAGACCTCGACTCTCCGAGCCGTGCGCTCCGTGGTGTACTTCATTTATAGCTAATGTTAGCTTTTACACCTGCCGACTGCATTCCTGGTTGGCCTACAAACAGCCCTGTAGCACTGTACTGGCAGACAGGATGTTGTAGTAGTAACTAACAAAACAGGAAACAGGTTAGTTGTAGTTACACTGATCGGTAGTTAGTCCCTCCGGGATTAATAAAGGTTCATCTTATCTTATCTTACCTTATCAGTGACAGAGTAGCACTGCAGCACAGGAGACAATGAGAGGCTTCCAAAACAAAAACCCACAAAACGATAATAAACTGAGCTGAAGTTGTGAGAAGCTGATGAGAGAAAAGCTGCTGAAGCAGAAAGACACCACAGTAACTGCAGGCCGATCAGAGACTCGGTTGAAGTGGTCTCAGAGACTCGGTTGAAGTGGTCACAGAGACTCGGTTGAAGTGGTCACAGAGACTCGGTTGAAGTGGTCACAGAGACTCGGTTGGATTATGTGTTGCTGAAATTCGATGCCTGGACAGATTCAGAAACGACGGTGCAGCTAGTGTTCGGTAGTCAGCGTGGAGTTGACGACCAGCTTTAATCCTCTTTTCAGCTTCACTCCTCGACTCCATCTCTCTGGTTATCACTTCAGTTTCTGACCGCTTGTCTCGTCCTGACGTCCTGATGGCGTCTGCTACAGCAAAGTGTGTGTGTGTGTGTGTGTGTGTGTGTGTGTGTGTGTGTGTGTGTGTGTGTCTCACTAGAAGCCTGTCAGTCCAATGGGAGGTGAGCAGAGTGCAGCAGCATGTCGGACCAGGTCGGACCAGGTCGGACCAGGTCCAGCTGAGGCCTCCATCTCCATTCTCTCCCCTGTAGCGAACTGCAGCTACTAGTCCGCTCTGGTTAATTGATCGTGGATGGCTTTGTTGTCTTGGACAGATAAAAAACAAAAATGAAAATGCTAATATGAGCTGCCAAACATACTTGGGTTGCTGGCATTAAGTTATGTACACCGTCGAGGATGCTTTAAAGTAAATCCCAATAATTGATTGTTTTGTTGACCGATCAGCTGTTCTCTCTCTGTTTAGGTGACAGTAGTATCCTACAGCGTTCTGAGAGAAAACCAGACTTCTGCGCCTCCTCGTGGCTGTTTTCAGGATTTAGAAAATCTAGCCTAACGGGAGACTTCAGCCAATCACAGGTCATTTCAGAAAGAGAGCGTTGTTATTGGCTGTGTTTCATCTGGTGGGCGGTGCGTGGTATTTCCTCAACAGATCTCAACTACAAGATGTTTCTGAGAAATAGTCATTACAGTCATAAAGTTTGGGAGGGTTGGACAGAAATAGACAATCTGATTGGTCGATCGGTCACATGCACATACAGGAAGTGCTTCTCCAACCGGCAGACTGCCAGTATCGTTGCACCCCTATGTTTCTAGCTGTTGCTGCCCCGACTTCTTGTCATCATGAGGCTGACAGAGTGGTTTTGAGTGAAATGTCTCAACGAATATTAAATTGATTACTGTTAAATTAGGTACAGGTATTCACGTTCCCTTCAGGATCTATTTAAATCCTCTGATGGTTATCCAGCGCTGTCATCAGATCAGCATTAAGATTCGTTCACTACTTATGACCAAACGCCTGTGAACCCAATGACTGTGTCGTCACTCTCATGTGTTTTATTGATAATTAGTAAATGGTAGCATGGCTTTCATGTAGTTTGCTCCGGTGAAATGGTGTGCATCCATGTTGTGTTTTTACAGTTTATGTATTTTATCCTTGTAGCCTGTGCATGCTGTAGTGATTAACGAGACATGTTGTTGGTATGGCTCATAGACTGACTGGGTCCGACACTGTCTCTATCTATGGCTCTATGCTATTTACAGAAGTCTTAGCCTACTGTGATTCACCGGTTGTTCCATTCTCTCTTCTGGCTAACGAATAAACCCGCCCAGACCGCCATTGTCTTTACTTCACTTTATTTTAACAATTCTTCTGACTTGTCATACGGCTGAAATTCGTGGGTGATGGACGCCATCGTCACATGGGTGGAACCGGGTTTTGGACCTGCTACTCAGAGTCGGTCTTTGGAGACAGACTTTGGTTGCAGGCCAGCTTCACTGTGTGCATATTGGATTTAACTGGATCGTTTTAACTACAGAATCATGGATGCACATTGATTGACTGATTTGTTTTAATGTGGTGTAAAAACATTTTTAACAGACGTATCAGCCCTCGTCGTTTTCTTGTGTTCACTCTCGGTCCATATGCCTCTCTCCGTTTGTCTCTCCTCCATGTGACCGTTAATCTGCCGCTCTGTTCCTCTCACTTCTGTAACTTCAGTTTGCAGCTACAGTATCCGAGTGCTTGCACAGCAGTGAAGATGGACCACAGGAGTCAGTTGTAGTGAGAAAACGTCCAAAGAGAGAGATGACAGTTGACTGAGGCAATGATCATTTAATGTAGACAGACATCAACCTGCAGTTAAATCTCATTTACTGGTTTTTCTAGTATTAATACACATAATTGTACAACTGTGTATTATGCTGTAATACAAAGAATACAGTGGATTTTTGCACAGCTGCTGGTAGACCCACCTACTGAGCTGTAGCCTGTATTTTCTGACTGTAGCTCACACTGTTGTGTTCAGGGTTTGCTGCTAACATGACATCCAGCCCACATGCCTGTCCTGACAGCAGAAACTGTCTCTGTCTCCTGACGCCGCTGATTTCTAACAGTACTTACTTTTAGCTTTGTTGCGTCCTGTATTGTGCCAATACAGCTGACATGGCATCTTTTTCATACCCGTGAAATTTTGGCCAAACACTGTGATTTTTCTTATTTTTACTTCAACTTCATTACAGAGCAGAACTTGAAAACTATTTAACGAAATGTGAAACCCTGCCGTGCAGGGCTGACACAGG
The DNA here is from genome assembly GCA_947000775.1 of Pterois miles. NCBI lineage: Eukaryota > Metazoa > Chordata > Actinopteri > Perciformes > Scorpaenidae > Pterois > Pterois miles. The sequence goes on along the minus strand of CAMQGK010000627.1, from coordinate 178,178 downwards.
AGCTTTCGTTGCGTCTTGAAGAGTCGTAGCGTTTCTTCACCGACAGCCTGAACTGTGCAGACACTGCAGTGCTGCGCTCACAACCTACACAGCCTAGATGATGATGATGATTAGTATTATATACCATCATAATCAGAAGCCCCAGCAGAAGACAGACAAACAGCAACTGTCATCTTATTTGCAGATAACCGATGGTAGTCAACAAGGTAAATATCGACCGATGCCGATGTCCGGCCGATAAATCAGTGCATCCCTAATATTGACACAATTGGTGTGTTTTTTGCCTCATAACAGAAGATGTGTTCACAACATTGATCATTTTAATGTCAAAAGTCCTGTAGCCACTTGTCTTTGTGAAACCATGCCCTCCTCACCTACAGACTACTACTACTACTACTACTACTTACTGTGAGCAGTATTACCTGGACCTACTGTCCACAGAGCAACCGTTCCTCATAAAATGTGGACTGTATGGTCCGAGTGTTATCCACAGTAAAGAGACACTGGAGACGGAGGTGGACAGAGGAAGAAAAGTGTTTTTGTCGTTTTCTGAACACCGTAAGTGAGAGTCCGTGTACGGCCTTTTTTTGTTGGATATTTGTAACTTGGTAAAGCAGCCTTTAACTGGCACGTCATGCTGTTCTCTCCCTTTAACTGCTGAAAGGTTGAAGTGCCTCTGAGCAAGGCACTGAGCCTGTTGGCTGTTTACCGGCTGGCTTCCTGCTGGGAACTGTGTGAGAGTAAAGCAGGGTGTTGCTGAAAAATAGAGCTAAAAAACATCAATTGTCAAATGGAAAGTATAGCCTGTTACTGAGAGACAGACATGTCATAATGATAATAATGATAATAATCATGATGCCATGAGCCAAGACCGAGAGAAAAGAGCAGAATAAGGCTAAAAAAGGATAAGGAGATTACAGTCGTCTGACTGTGGTGGTGGGGGGGTAGTGGTTGGACACTCCAATTTACTTCATTTGACGTGTTGTCTAAAAGCAGCCGGTCTGAAAGCCGGTGAATCACTGAGTGTGCAGAGTGTGACTCAGAACCAGGCTGGTGGCCGGTCGGCCGGGCGACCGGGTGGCCGGGTGGCCGGGCGTTGACGTGACAGCGGCTGCATGTTAGTGGTTGGACACACACAGGCTCTCTGTGGCCTGTTTTGATGGAAATTAAAGGACTCTGTTCTGGTAAAACTATATTAAAAGGTTTGACCCAGTGGGAGGAACAGGACTTTAGGATGGAAGTAAATACTGGTAAAACAACTCCAGGAGGACTAATCAGATGCTCTCACATCACGTGAGAAAACAATACTAAACCTGATCCTGTATCATTTTCAGAAGACTGGTTTCTGAATTGAGTTTTTGTCTAATGAACAACGTGCTGCTGTGAGGTAGTGTGATGATAAAGGCAGCTCAGCTTCAGCTGTAGTTGACATATGTATTTTAACACAGCCGTCAACAGTACAATGAAGTATTTAGGATAAGAGGATGGGCCAGCTCAGCAATAAAAGCAATGGTCACATCATATAAGATGAAATGAAGCACAAATTATTAATTTCATTCAGATCAGGTTAAATTACAAAGAGCATTGTTGTTTGCTCTTTTGTCAGGATTAGACTACATGATAATAGCAATAATAAATTTAACAGCAAATCTACTGTATGTGTTTTAGTAGGAAAAAACTGAAGTACAATTAAGAACGGCTCTGTTATATTCAAGTGCAAAAATTACTTTATAAAGAAAGCACACAAACCAAAGTGATGGGAGGTGAAACGAAAGAGCAGCACCATGACCAAGGCATGTTTCCTGTGCTGCTGGATTTTCAACTCCTTTCAACTCCTGGACCAGACAGCCTGATGCACAGTCCTCTCTGAAACTCCTGGACCAGACAGCCTGATGCACAGTCCTCTCTGAAACTCCTGGACCAGACAGCCTGATGCACAGTCCTCTCTGAAACTCCTGGACCAGACAGCCTGATGCACAGTCCTCTCTGAAACTCCTGGACCAGACAGCCTGATGCACAGTCCTCTCTGAAACTCCTGGACCAGACAGCCTGATGCACAGTCCTCTCTGAAACTCCTGGACCAGACAGCCTGATGTACAGTCCTCTCTGAAACTCCTGGACCAGACAGCCTGATGCACAGTCCTCTCTGAAACTCCTGGACCAGACAGCCTGATGTACAGTCCTCTCTGAAACTCCTGGACCAGACAGCCTGATGCACAGTCCTCTCTGAAACTCCTGGACCAGACAGCCTGATGCACAGTCCTCTCTGAAACTCCTGGACCAGACAGCCTGATGTACAGTCCTCTCTGAAACTCCTGGACCAGACAGCCTGATGTACAGTCCTCTCTGAAACTCCTGGACCAGACAGCCTGATGTACAGTCCTCTCTGAAACTCCTGGACCAATGAGGCCAACTCCTTTATTTCTGCTGAACACTGAAACTGTTACCACCGGTGCTATCTGCTGAGTAGTGGAACAGATCTAGACGTAAATACCTGAATAGAAGCTGAAATCCTGATCTCTGGTCTCCGATTCATGTTGATGTCAGACCCAAATGTTTCAGTGATCAGCAGAAATAAAGGACTTGGCCTCATTGATCCAGGAGTTTCAGAGAGGACTGTAGCTTGCAACCAACATTTTATTTGACTCTCACACAGTGTGACAATAAAAGTGCATGATGGTTGTTACAGTCTAAATCCAACGTTTCGAAGAAGAACCATTACAAGTAGAGCTTTGTCGGGGAATCCCTCTTTCTTCCTTGAATACGGACATTTCATTCAGCTCCAGACTGTTTACACATATGTAAATGCAGTCCAAGTATACATACTAGTGTATGTAGACGCAGTCAAGGACAAAACTACCTTGTATTAGTGTTATATAAAATTCCTTACAGAAAGCACAGCATTAAACTTGTGATCTATAATCATTTGAAGACTGAAATTTTCAGCTGAGGGTTGAAGAATTGAAGTGTTGGTTTTTATAAGGTGTTGGACGCCTGCTGCTGTCTCACTGCTCCATCTGCTGGTCGGAGCGGGACAGGACGGCCTTCAGTGCACTGAACAGTCCTCCATTCCCATTTCCTATCCTTGTTCTGCCTTTGTTGTCCTGTCGTCAGACTCCCTCTCTGCCTCCTGCTCAGCTTCGATTTTCATTCAGATGGTTTGATCAGAGCTGTGAGACACGTGGTCTTCACTGTGTTGTTGAAGCTTCTCACATGTCACATCTCCTTTCCTGTTGCAGTCACAGATGAGGATACAGTTAAGAGGTACTATGCCAAGTTTGAGGAGAAGTTCTTCCAGACATGTGAAAAAGAACTGGCCAAGATCAACACCTTCTACTCAGGTAATAACGACAACTACTACACACACTCAGTCATAGGCTTCAGAGCTAGAAATCACTCATTTAGATGTAGCTCTGGCAGTTTGTTGTGCTTATTAATCCTAAAACTCGTCTTCATGCGTTTCCCTCCAGAAAAGCTGGCCGAGGCTCAGCGGCGCTTCGCCACGCTGCAGAACGAGCTGCAGTCATCGCTGGACGCCCAGAGGGAGAGCTGGGCCAGCGGGCGAGGCCTGAGGAGGAGGAAGACGGTGTTCGCCCTGTCGCAGCAGGAGCGATGCAAGCACCGAAACATAAAGGACCTGCAGCTGGCCTTCTCCGAGTTCTACCTCAGCCTCATACTGCTGCAGAACTACCAGGTACTGCTCAGCTCCCCGGAGACACGCCAGCAAACAGCAGCTTGGTTCTCATGAAGACCTATATTAAGCATTCATTTTAATAGTTTAGTTTAAGGGGCGATGCTCATTGATCCCAACAACAAAATCTGGAAATCAGCCAGTTAGCCTTAAAGGCTAGTTTTCATTTGTTGTCCATGGTAAGATGTTTGAAAGGCACCATATATATATATACACACACATATATATATATATATGTATGTATGTATATATATATGTATATATATATGTATGTATATATATATATGTATGTATGTATATATATGTATATATGTATGTATGTATATATATGTATATATATATACACACACACACACACTGTATATAACCATTAACCATAAAGTTCATTTGCTGAAAGCTTAACACATCGGCCTCCAGCTGTTAGAACGTAGAACCAGTTTCACCGGACTGTTGATAGTTGGGTTTAGAGAACAGATAACTGATAATTATCAGTTTGTTGTGATGTGATGCTACCAGAACTCGTTGCCAGAGTTGGAGGACAATAAGGATGAACTGCAGTCTGACTGCTTGTCTATGCAGTGTTGTTCACCTGAAGAGGACACTGCACCAGCCAGTGTGTTTCTAGTGGACCAAAAGACTACGAGCAGTAGGACGGGGGTCGTAGTGACAGACCATCCCACAGTGATCACCAGCTATGCTCGTCCTCTCCGCTCTACTGAGCCCTCCTCTTTTAGCTATTTGTTCCGGTATTCGGGCCTCCAACTGTACTGGTTTGGTCAGTCTCACTGCTCCACTAAGCCCAGTGGACACGACCTGACAGATATGTCATAGATATATAATACTGGACTTAAATTCATCAGGTGGACTGAACCCTGACGGGGCTAAACAACTGAACCCTGACGGGGCTAAACGACTGAACCCTGACGGGGCTGAACAACTGAACCCTGACGGGGCTGAACCCTGACGGGGCTGAACGACTGAACCCTGACGGGGCTGAACAACTGAACCCTGACAGGGCTGAACCCTGACGGGGCTAAACGACTGAACCCTGACGGGGCTGAACAACTGAACCCTGACGGGGCTGAACAACTGAACCCTGACGGGGCTGAACGACTGAACCCTGACGGGGCTGAACAACTGAACCCTGACGGGGCTGAACAACTGAACCCTGACGGGGCTGAACCCTGACGGGGCTGAACGACTGAACCCTGACGGGGCTAAACGACTGAACCCTGACGGGGCTGAACAACTGAACCCTGACGGGGCTGAACAACTGAACCCTGACGGGGCTGAACCCTGACGGGGCTGAACGACTGAACCCTGACGGGGCTGAACAACTGAACCCTGACGGGGCTGAACAACTGAACCCTGACGGGGCTGAACCCTGACGGGGCTAAACGACTGAACCCTGACGGGGCTGAACCCTGACGGGGCTGAACCCTGACGGGGCTGAACCCTGACAGGGCTAAACGACTGAACCCTGACGGGGCTGAACCCTGACAGGGCTAAACGACTGAACCCTGACTGGGCTGAACCCTGACGGGGCTAAACGACTGAACCCTGACGGGGCTAAACGACTGAACCCTGACGGGGCTAAACGACTGAACCCTGACGGGGCTAAACGACTGAACCCTGACGGGGCTGAACAACTGAACCCTGACGGGGCTGAACCCTGACGGGGCTAAACGACTGAACCCTGACGGGGCTGAACCCTGACGGGGCTAAACGACTGAACCCTGACGGGGCTGAACCCTGACGGGGCTAAACGACTGAACCCTGACGGGGCTGAACGACTGAACCCTGACGGGGCTGAACCCTGATGGGGCTGAACGACTGAACCCTGACGGGGCTGAACCCTGACGGGGCTAAACGACTGAACCCTGACGGGGCTGAACCCTGACGGGGCTGAACCCTGACAGGGCTAAACGACTGAACCCTGACGGGGCTGAACCCTGACAGGGCTAAACGACTGAACCCTGACGGGGCTAAACGACTGAACCCTGACGGGGCTGAACGACTGAACCCTGACGGGGCTGAACGACTGAACCCTGACGGGGCTGAACCCTGACGGGGCTGAACGACTGAACCCTGACGGGGCTGAACCCTGACGGGGCTAAACGACTGAACCCTGACGGGGCTGAACCCTGACAGGGCTGAACCCTGACAGGGCTAAACGACTGAACTAAAAACGACTGAACCCTGACGGGGCTGAACCCTGACAGGGCTAAACGACTGAACCCTGACGGGGCTGAACCCTGACGGGGCTGAACCCTGACGGGGCTGAACCCTGAACCCTGACAGGGCTGAACCCTGACGGGGCTAAACGACTGAACCCTGACGGGGCTGAACAACTGAACCCGGACGGGGCTAAACGACTGAACCCTGACGGGGCTGAACCCTGACGGGGCTGAACCCTGACGGGGGCTGAACCCTGACGGGGCTGAACCCTGACGGGGCTAAACCTGACGGGGCTGACAACCCTGACGGGGCTGAACCCTGACGGGGCTAAACGACTGAACCCTGACGGGGCTGAACCCTGACGGGGCTAAACGACTGAACCCTGACGGGGCTGAACCCTGACGGGGCTGAACGACTGAACCCTGAGGGGACGTGGCTGAACCCTGAGGGGACGTGGCTGAACCCTGAGGGGACGTGGCTGAACCCTGAGGGGATCTTCTTCACCTTCAGTCTGTTTATTCAGCATGCAGAGCCCCAGTCATAGCCAACAAATCTGTATCTTAACAGCTTTCCTCAGCAGGTTTCATTCGTCTTTCTTTAAACACCTTTCTGTCTGTCTCCTCTCTGTCTCCTGTCTGTCTTCTGTCTCCTCTCTGTCTCCTGTCTTCTGTCTCCTGTCTGTCTTCTGTCTCCTCTCTGTCTCCTGTCTGTCTTCTGTCTCCTGTCTGTCTTCTGTCTCCTCTCTGTCTCCTGTCTGTCTTCTGTCTCCTCTCTGTCTTCTGTCTGTCTCCTCTCTGTCTTCTGTCTGTCTTCTGTCTTCTGTCTCCTGTCTGTCTTCTGTCTCCTCTCTGTCTCCTGTCTGTCTTCTGTCTCCTCTCTGTCTCCTGTCTGTCTCCTGTCTGTCTTCTGTCTTCTGTCTCCTCTCTGTCTCCTGTCTGTCTCCTGTCTGTCTTCTGTCTTCCGTCTCCTGTCTGTCTTCTGTCTCCTCTCTGTCTCCTGTCTGTCTTCTGTCTTCCGTCTCCTGTCTGTCTTCTGTCTCCTCTCTTTCTCCTGTCTGTCTCCTGTCTGTCTGTGTAGAACCTGAACTTCACAGGGTTCAGGAAGATCCTGAAGAAGCACGATAAGATCCTGGAGACGTCGAGGGGGGCCGACTGGAGGGTGGTCCACGTTGAAGTGGCTCCATTTTACACTTGCAAGAAAATCACTCAGCTCATCTCTGAGACAGAGGTACACGTCCATGTACTGCTCCTCGTTAGTAAAGTAGTAAAGCAGGTCGATCTGGTCGAGCAGTAATGAAAGAAGCACTCGGCAGCCATCACTGTCATCAGTTATTGTCAGTCAGGAGTTGTCAGTCCTCGCTGTCTCTGTGTTTTCAGGCGCTGGTGACCACAGAGCTGGAAGGTGGCGACAGGCAGAAGGCCATGAAGAGGCTGAGGGTGCCTCCCCTGGGTGCTGCACAGGTCATCTCTCACTCTCACACAGGATATTAACTCGTAGGCGCTCTTCCTCAACTCCTCATCCTCTGCTGTCGCCTGGCCCGGCCTCGGGTCTGGGCCCGGCCTCGGGTCTGGGCCCGGCCTCGGGTCTGGGCCCGGCCTCGGGTCTGGGCACGGCCTCGGGTCTGGGCACGGCCTCGGGTCCGGGCTCTGCCTCGGGTCTGGGCTCGGCCTTGGGTCTGGCCTCGGGTCCGGGCACGGCCTCGGGTCCGGGCTCGGCTTCGGGTCCGGGCTCTCCCTCGGGTCTGGGCACGGCCTCGGGTCCGGGCTCTCCCTCGGGTCTGGGCTCGGCCTTGGGTCTGGCCTCGGGTCCGGGCACGGCCTCGGGTCCGGGCTCGGCCTCGGGTCCGGGCTCGGCCTCGGGTCTGGGCTCCTGTTGGCCTTTTAATGCACAACATCAGACTTTCACCCACAGAAAGGTCCCTTCCTAACCGTTTCCATAATCTGAGAGTGATTGGCCCAGACGTGGATGTTTGTCGTCCCAGAACTTAGACACAATATAAGTTTTGATTTCCTGACAGTTTCAAATCATTCAGAATTATGAGTTTCCAGAAACTCCACAGGCTGCCAGTTCCTTTATCCGCCTTCCACTAGTGTCAGAAATTCAGTTTTTGAGACAAAGTTCGAAGAATCTGAAAACCTCATCTGGACAACACAGAGATGTCAGTAGTTTATTGAACAGACTGATGCTCTGTAAGTGACAAACTGATGATTGAAATTCCCACTGGAACACTGAAGCCTGTTCAGTGAGAACTTACAGGATCTGTGTACCGTAGGATTTTACACTGAAGCATTTTCTTGCACTGTGGGCTCAGTTTCTGATAATTCAGTCTGTCTGGATGGTTTGTGGAGGACAGTCTGAAGATGCAGACATTTGGCTTCAACTGAGCCAAAAGTGTAGGAGGAGATAGTTTAATAAGGTTAACAGTTTTGAGAAGAGCCAATTGCTGGACTTCAGACCTCCTGCCAGGTTGAGTCTGAGTTTCTGCTCACCTGGGTTACATTCTGGTGGAAGCATGTATGGCTGTAGCACCAACATCGGTGCGTAAAGCCAGTTGAGGATGTTTAGCATCGGACCGGACCTCCAGGATACACAAAGTCTGGTTTATTTTCGTTCATGGAAATGCAGATTCCCGAGGAAGAAGAAATGGACAGAAACCAGAGGGACCCTAATGAGCGGGACTGCTTCGGTCGTCAGGGTGGGCTCCCTGCAGTTAGGAGGCCTGTACATTCAGCCTCCCACACCCCTTGTAGCTCTGTACTCTCCCATTAACAGTGAATCAAGGCACCTTTTTCCTGGAACGTTAGGGAACATTTAACTCAAACTGCAAGGTGTGAAATATGTTTGCCTTCACCACTTTTACTGTAATAACCTACATTTAGTATTAGACTGGGCCTTAACACAGACTGATTCCCAGTCAGCTTCACATCTGTTCTCCATGCTGCTAGCATGATGGAAGATGACTCTGCTGAATAAGTTAACAAGTAAGGGATAATGTACAGCAGACCCCTGACTGGACTGACCCCTGACTGGACTGAACCCTGACTGGACTGACCCCTGACTGGACTGAACCCTGACAGGGTGACAGGACTGACCCCTGACTGGACTGAACCCTGACTGGACTGAACCCTGACTGGACTGACCCCTGACTGGACTGACCCCTGACGGGACTGACCCCTGACGGGACTGACCCCTGACTGGACTGAACCCTGACAGGGTGACAGGACTGACCCCTGACTGGACTGACCCCTGACGGGACTGACCCCTGACGGGACTGACCCCTGACTGGACTGACCCCTGACAGGGTGACTGGACTGACCCCTGACTGGACTGACCCCTGACTGGACTGACCCCTGACAGGGTGACTGGACTGACCCCTGACTGGACTGACCCCTGACAGGACTGAACCCTGACAGGGTGACAGGACTGAACCCTGACGGGACTGAACCCTGACGGGACTGAACCCTGACAGGACTGAACCCTGACAGGACTGAACCCTGACTGGACTGAACCCCTGACTGGACTGACCCCTGACTGGACTGAACCCTGACTGGACTGAACCCTGACTGGACTGAACCCTGACTGGACTGAACCCTGACTGGACTGACCCCTGACAGGGTGACAGGACTGAACCCTGACGGGACTGAACCCTGACGGGACTGAACCCTGACTGGACTGACCCCTGACAGGGTGATACAAGGGTGACGGGGTGATATAAATCCTGTCAGGGTTTATATCACAATAGCCCACTAGCTGTACATTATCGTGCTTATTACAAGGCTACTTACTTAGGACATCAATAATGTGACACCGAAACGGTCCACCAGAGTCCGAGATCAGAACTGTGCCCATAGCAACGGTCTGTAATGAAGAAATAACAGACCGCAGAATGCTGTGATTGACAAATCGGAATTGAGTATTCAAAAAGCCGTGTAATAAATTAAGATCTCGGTTCTAAGAAAAGGAGTCTGGCCTTCTGACCCAAGCTTAAGAGGAAGTCCTGATATTTATATCTGCTCTGTAGTCTCCCAAGCTGGGAAGGGTGAAACAATAATCTAAAATCAGAGAAATAATACGCTGCTGATCTCAGTTGGCCAGCCCAGTAACACCTTTGAAAAGGGGAGTTGAAGCCCTCCATAGGGTCTAGCCTTTTTGTCATCCCAGATCAATACAGTACTACAGTAGTTCAATAAGTCATCAATGTTATGAAAAAGTGTTCGGTGGTGGAAGTGGATAATTAGTTGTAAGTATCAGTTTGATGGTGGTGAGTTACTGATTTCTTTGTGTACTGAACAACAAGCTCCACCATCTTAATGCTGACCGATGGCTGAATTATTTCACATCTTGCATGTACATTTTTCATTTTTAATAACCCTGGAATATACTGGATATTATACACAGCCAGGTCATTAATATTGATGTCATTATTGTGGAGTGGCAGGGATTGTTCATATTTATTGGGTTGTTTGACATGAAAACACCGTACTCGTACACCATACTGTCCCAGAGAGAGGGGGCGAGAGAGGGGGCGAGAGAGGGGGCGAGAGAGGAGGCGAGAGAGGGGGCGAGAGAGGGGGCGAGAGAGGGGGCGAGAGAGGGGCGAGAGAGGGGGCGAGAGAGGAGGCGAGAGAGGGACGAGAGAGGGGGCGAGAGAGGGGGCGAGAGAGGAGGCGAGAGAGGGGGCGAGAGAGGAGGCGAGAGAGGGGGCGAGAGAGGGGCCAGAGAGGAGGCGAGAGAGGGGGCGAGAGAGAGAGGGGCCAGAGAGGAGGCGAGAGAGAGGGCGAGAGAGGGGCCAGAGAGGAGGCGAGAGAG